>JAHDVE020004081.1:0-29792 GCA_022606495.2 Halesus radiatus
TGGAGGAATTTCCTAGTTGTGCTCGGAACTTGATAGCTGTTTTCTGGGTTACTCTATGAGACCGATTGCAGCGAAATTTTAGGTTTGCCTCTATTTTTGATGTCCTTATGAGGATTTCTTTAAAAAATCCGAAAAATCTATTATTTTCACGTAAATTGTGAATCCTATGGACGAATTATCTAGTTGCGGACCGAACTTGATAGCCGTTTCCTGGGCCATCATCACACCGATTGAAGTGAAATTTTAGATTTTATTTATGTTATGGAGGAATTTTCTAGTTGTGCTCGGAACTTGATAGCTGTTTTCTGGGGTAGTATGAGACCGATTGCAGCGAAATTTTAGATTTGCCTTTATTTTTGATGTCCTTATGAGGATTTCTTTAAAAAATCTGAAACATTTATTCTTTTCTCGTAAATTATGAATCGTATGGAGGAATTTCTTAGTTGTGCTCGGAACTAGATAGCTGTTTTCTGGGTTACTATGAGACCGATTGCAGCGAAATTTTAGATTTGCCTTTATTTTTGATGTCCTTATGAGGATTTCTTTAAAAAATCCGAAAAATCTATTATTTTCAGGTAAATTGTGAATCCTATGGAGGAGTTATCTAGTTGCGGGCCGAACTTGATAGCCGTTTTCTGGGCCATCATCAGACCGATTGAAGTGAAATTTTAGATTTTATTTATGTTCTATGATGTCCTTATCAGGATTTCTTAAAAAAATCCAACAAATTGAACGTGATTTTAAAAATCGTGAATCCTATGGAGGAATTTCCTAGTTGTGCTCGGAACTTGATAGCTGTTTTCTGGGGCATCATCAGACCGATTGAAGCGAATTTTTAGATTTTCATTATTTTCTTTGTCTTATCCTGATGTCTTAAAAAAAATCCAAGAAATTGTTTCCTTTTTCATAAATTGTGAATCAAATGAAGGATTTTCCTAGTTGCGGTCGAAACTTGTAGATTTGCTTTATCTCTGATGTCCTTATGAAGATTTCTTAAAAAAATCCAACAAATTGACCGTGTTTTCAAAAATCGTGAATACTATGGAGGAATTTCCTAGTTGTGGTCGGAACTTGATAACCATTTTCTGTGGCAACATCAGACCGATTGAAGTGAAATTTTAGATTTGATTTATCTTTGATGTCCTAATCAGGATTTCTTAAAAAATCCGAAAAATCTATTCTTTTCTCGTAAATCATGAATCCTATGTAGGAATTTCCAAGTGTTGGTCGGAACTTGATAACCGTTTTCCGGGACATCATCAGACCGATTGAAGTGAATTTTTAGATTTTCATTATTTTCTTTGTCTTATCCTGATGTCTTAAAAAAATCCAAGAAATTGATTCCTTTTTCATAAATTGTGAATCAAATGAAGGATTTTCCTAGTTACGGTCGAAACTTGTAGATTTGCTTTATCTTTTATGTCCTTATGAAGATTTCTTAAAAAAATCCAACAAATTGACTGTGTTTTCAAAAATCGTGAATCCTATGGAGGAATTTCCTAGTTGGGATCGGAACTTGATAGCTGTTTTCTGGGGAACCATGAGACCGAATGCAGTGAAATTTTGGATTTGCCTTTATTTTTGATGTCCTTATGAGGATTTCTTTAAAAAATCCGAAAATTTATTCTTTTCTCGTAAATTCTGAATCCTATGGAGGAATTTCCTAGTTTTTGTCGGAACTTGATATCCGTTTTCTGGGGCATCATCAGACCAATTGAAGTGAAATTTTAGATTAGCTTTATTTTTTATGTACTTATCAGGATTTCTTAAAAAAAAAATTGTTTTTTGTTGTTGACCGTGTTTTCAAAAATCGTGAATCCTATGGAGGAATTTCCTAGTTGTGGTCGGAACTTGATAGCTGTTTTCTGGGGCACCATTAGACCGATTGAAGTGAAATTTTAGATTTGCTTTACTTTCTTTAAAAAAGGATTAATTTCAGGATTTCTTTAAAAAAAAAGAAAAAACGATTATTTTCTCGTAAATTGTGAATCCTATGGAGGAAATTCCTAGTTGTGGTCGGAACTTGATAGCCGTCTTCTTGGGCATCATCATACCGACGGAATTGTAATTCTGGATTGGAATTTATTTGGAAGGCCTTGATAAGATTTCATAAATCATTCAGAAAACTGTTACTTTTTTTCAAAAACCGTGAATTGGATGGAGGAATTTCCTAGTTGTGGTAGGAACTTGGTAGCCGTTTTCTGGGGCAACGTCAGACCGATTGAAGTGAAATTTTTGATTTTCTTTATTTTCTGTGTCCTTATATATACAACTTTTGAAACAAAATTACGAAAAGATATATTCATCAACTTTGACAGATGTTATATAGGATAAGAATTGTAATATGTCTACGCCAGTATTATAATTAATTAAGAATTGCACGTAAAAGATTCTTTTAAGTTTTTACAATTATAAAAAGATCATTGCAGTTTGCAGATGTTGTAGACCTTTTAACACGTTTTTGTACGCTTTGAGACATTTTAGGACGTTTGCAGACGTTTAAGAGGTTATTATACGGTTTTTGACGTTTTTAGAGATTCTTGGACTTTTGCGGACGTCTTCGACGTTTTTAAATGGTTTTGGACGTTTTTAGACATACTTGGATGTTTGCAGACATTCTACGTGATTTTTGAGGTTCTTAGAGATTTTTGGACGTTTGCAGACGTTTTAGACGATTTTGGATGTTTATAGACGTTTTGCCACATTTTAGGACGCTTGAAGACGATTTTGGACGTCTGCAGACGTTTTTAGACATTTTTGGATGTTTGCAGAAATTTTACACGTTTTAGACGTCTTTAGACGTTTTTAGACGATTTTTGGACGTTTGCAGACTTTTAAGATGGTCTTAGACATTTTTTGACGTTTGCAGATGTTTAACACGGTTATTGACAGTTTTAGAAATTTTTTCGACGATTTTGACGTTTTAACCGTTTTAAGACGACTTTGGACCTTTGCAATCGTTTTACACCGTTTTTATGGTTATTAGACATTTTTGGACGTTTGGAGACTTTTTAATCGTTTTTTTACTTTTTAGACATTTTTGAGTTTTAGAAGTTTGTAGACTTTCTGGACGTTTTTCCAGGTTTTCAGACATTTTTGGAATTTTCCAGACGTTTTACGCGGTTTTTGACGTTCTTAGAGATTTTTGGAAGTTTGCAGACGGTTTTTGTTGTTTTCAGATATTATTGGACGTTTGCAAACGCTTAACACGATTTATGACGTATTTAGACATTTTTGAACGTTTGTAGACGTTTTAAACGTCTATTGACGTTGTTCGAGATTTTTGGACGTTTGCAGACGTTTTAGACGATTTTTGACGTTTATAGGACGTTTTGCCACATTTTAGGATGCTTGAAGACGTTGTATACGTTATTGGACGTATTGGGACGATTTTGGACTTCTGCAGACTTTTTAGACATTTTTGGATGTTTGCAGAAATTTTACACGTTGTAGACGTTTGTAGACGATTTTGGACGTTTTTAGACATTTTCGGACGGTTGCATATGTTTAACACGATTTTTGGACCCTTTCAGACGTTTTACACGGTTTTTGACGTTTTTAACATTTTTCGACGTTTGCGGACGTTTTGCACGGTTTTGACGTTCTTAGAGATTTTTGGAAGTTTGCAGACGTTAAAATGATATATGACATGGGCCCCCATACCTGAGCTGGTCACTTAAGGGGTTACACAAGCATATCAATGGAGGGCTTATTGGGAAGATTGTAAAAAAGTGTAAAATATACAAACTAATCAATTACTTCCAAAGGATAGCTTAAAAAATAAAAATCTAAGTGATCATAAAAATACAATTTTATTAAAATCAGGTAACATGTAGTTCCACAGTTTTGGGCCAATTCAAGTTCACGGACTTGACATCCAGCGCTAAGATGTCCACTTTGAAGCCGAGAATATCCGTCAGGCTGGGCTTGGTCCTCCCAAAGTCCCCATGGACAAACTCCTTGATGTAAGTCCCTGCTTCTGTGGTCATCTCTACTATGAATAGGTTTGGCTTATCTGAAAATCATATTTAATTTTTATAAGAAAACAAAAGATACCAACTATAAATAGTGGTGTGCAAATTAATTGTAACACCCATTTTTTCGGACATTTTTCACTTTATTGATACAATAAAGTTAATTTAATTTTTTATTTATTACATATGTATATGAACATTTGTTATCAGCTGAGGTATTGCCTATCTCAATAGGTGCGAAACGCCTGTGTTGAGATGGCAATTTACAGGAGTGGTTGTTCACCTAGGATATTTAGATGACAAATAGATTAATAGATTACAGTTTTTTAGTATTTTTTTTTTTCAAAGAAACTAATTTAAAGGCACAAAATAATTTTGAAGCAGACAAGTTTATTGAAGGTGATCAATGTTCTTTCTTTTAAAGGAACTTTTGTTTTGCGTATTTCTAATGTCACCAGGAACAGGTAGGGGATTGATTGGGTATTCGAGTGGGGTAAACGCCACCAAACATCAAAACCAGTCGAATCTCCTTTTGTATAACGGTTAGATTAACTAATTTAAACTGAATGAGAAAGATAGAAAACCACGCTTTCTCTTTGCATTTAAAAGTTAACCACAAACTCTACCAAATAATTATAGTAATCGCTTGTTTTTAATTTATTTATTTTTTAATTTAATGTAAATCAAATTTAATAATGTTATTATTAAGTTCTGCAAGGATTTTTAGTTTTTTTTTATTATTGTGACAGCTGTTTTGGCGTTTAAGGCCATTTTCAAACTGTGGTTAATCCACATTGTGACGACTTATTTATTATGATTTTATTTACTCCCACCCCATTCTAATTTGGACGGGTTTTTAAAAATAATGATTTATTATTGGTGAAACCGATTTAGTCAGAAAACAATTAAAATTCTGAATTCTGTGAGGTTTTTCACATTTATAATGTGTTTCCTCGTATTTAACCTTTTTGCTGCCCGAATGTAAACACAGGTTAGACTGTCCTGTGCCAAGCGATTTTAGGGTTATTTATATTGCTTCATTATTTGTTATCCTAAGCACTTAGAGATTGTAATTTAATACCAAAACAATCAAACGTGTTTATGTTACTAAATTGAATTGTCTAAATACGACATCTTTATGAAGTGACGCATTATTTGAAGAACTTCGAAACATAAATATTCTCGCGAGTCTGTCGCCATTACGATGACGGTGAACTCACTAATACATGCATACAAACTATAATAAAATGACTACTCACATTTCCAATGTCGGAACTCTGCAACGGTTCACAGTTTGTAAAGCAAGATACACTTTAATATTATTGTTTATAAACATGATTATTTATTACACTTTTATTTACAGTTTGTTATAGTCTTATTTTTACTAATAGTTCTTTTTTGAATGATACACTTTAAAGCATGGATAAATACATAATGCCACATTACACTGGGAACACATATATCGAGCCATTTTCCTGCGGCTTGGCTTAAGTTTAGTATTAGCACAAACATGGCAGGTTCTATATGGCTTGGGTATTTTTAATGTTGCTGGTATTGGCTCTGGCATATGGTTTGCTACCTCTTTTGAAACCAGTCGTAACGGTGTATCATGATGAGAAGAATGAGGAGATGGGTCGTGTTGTGATATTTTGTGGTATTTACCTATTAACTGTCTAATCACACATAACTGATAATCAGGGAAGCTCTTACCCGATTTTTTAATTCTGTTGTATATTATAAATGAATTTAATAAATATAAATCGATAATGTGAAAAAAAAGTTTTTTGTACCATTTAATGGATTTTCGCAAACAACTTACTCCGGTTAGCATCATGTCTGCCTTATCTACTAATCCCATGTACTTATTATAGTCTTGAATGCAATCGGGTTTGCATATTGCTTGCCCAGTTCTTAAATTTGTTTTACCCGTTGGGGAAATTGCGTCATCATGTAAAGAACTGAGCATGTGTATTTCCCTCTTATCGTGCCATTTTAAAGCCATCAATGGCCCGCAGTTCTGTGCTTCCATTCCCCCTTCTTCAGTTTGTTAAATATCGGCATATATTTCCTATTTTTTCTCACCGTTCCACAAGCATTAGTTTTTTTTTTCGTGCAGGTATTTGAATAGTATAGGACTGTTATACCAGTTATCCACATAAAGTTTATGACCCTTATCCAGGTAATCTTCGAGGAGAGTTGTCACAACAGCTCCCGACGCCCCTATACATTGATCGTCAGTAACGTCTGTTCCGTCACCACAATAAACAATAAAATCCAAAACATAACCCGTAAGTACATCGCACAAAACAAACATTTTGATACCAAATCGGTGTCGTTTGGAAGGAATAAATTGTTTGAATTTTAAACGTCCTTTGAAAACAACCATGCTCTCATCGATGCAAAGATTTTCGAAGGGAGTAAAAGTTTCTTTAAATATCTTTCGAGTCGGATTAATGAGTAATTTTATTTTATGCAATTTATCGCCAGGAATTTGCGTGTCGGGATCAGAAATATGTAACATGCTCAATAATATTTGATACCTATTTCTAGGCATCGTTTTTCCAAAAATGGCACTCGTAAGAAGTGGATCTGTCGACCAATGCTCTGCTATGGAGTGGTATTTATTTCGCATCATCAGCATTGTTATAGCAAAAAACACATACATTTCACTAATCGTAGTGTCCACCCATTTACGTAGCCTTGATTGTTCAGATACAACTTTTTTCTGCATCGTCGCTGCGTAATATTTGTTGGTTTGTGATACAATATCAGACATAACACTTATATTTAAAAAATGTTCAAAAAAATTCACTTCTTCGGAATTTTCCGTTAAAAGGGGAGAAGAGTTTACGCCAGAAGGGAAATCATCGAAATCATGAATAATTGGAACAAAATGACCTGATTTCCATATATTCCTGTCAAAATCAGTTTGATTTGACGTGCTGGGTTCGTCCAAGAGTTGATCATTCGATTCCATAATTTTACTTTCAACATGTTCTTCTACATTTATACTGCCTACTTCACTGGCGGAATCACTCTCACTATCACTAAATTCACAGTCAGAGTCAATATCGAGACAATATTCTCTTATTTCTTCTTCACACAAGTTGCGTCGAGCCATGATAAAAGGTTAAACAAATAATACTAGAAAACAAATGAACACACTCGATAAGTTTCTGATGGCAAACAATTCAAATAAAAGCGGTATATTATTATTTTTTTCACTCGGAAGGCGGAAGAAAACTCTTATTCCATTAAAAAGATTCGTTGCAGATTCCGTACACTCGCGAACCATCTACTTACAAAAAGAAACCACGTGACATACTAACACATCTGCGCGCGAGCGGGAATTTCAAACTACTGAGCGGGGAAATATTGGAGTCTTCTCTTTGACGAGGTCTTTGATAACATAAACAAAATCATTTGTCAGGTCTTTTTAGAGATGTCGCTAGATAAAGGTTCAAATTAATTTTTAATCTTGAGTTTTGCGCCATCTATACGACGAGAGTCGAGATATCGTAAGACGAATTTGAAATCATGTATGTTTGCGCGTGGCACTGACGGCTCGGAAACTGTAATCATGTATATGTGCGCATGGCAGCCTGCGGGTTAATTAACACAATAGAGGTTAGGTTTATTTTTAAAAATCAGAAATTATGTCATTTGGTAAATTGTCCCATAAATGAAGTGTTTTGATTTAAATAAGAGCAAAATGAACGCACTTATACCAATTCTTACTTTAATTGAGTTTTAAAATACTGGAAATATCACTTTCAAAAATTGTTCCTGCTGACATGAAAAACTGCCCGTATTGTGAAAGTTTGGTTAAATTTGTCGATTTATTTTAAATTATTTTTAATAATAATAATACTTGGATGGTTTGTAAAGCGCCGTTTTTGTGAAAAATCACCTCAAGGGCGCTGTACAAATACTACTTTGCTAGGGTTTATCTTATTTTTATATGAAAGGTAAAAAAAATGAAGTGACAATTAACTTTATAATACGTTTGTGTAATTACATACGTTTTTCAGTTTCATATAAAGTGATATATTTAGGATTTACATGAAAAAAAAATAAATGGCAAACGACTTAAAAAAAAAATTTTTTTTTTTTAAATTCAAATTAATATATTTTTAATGGCATTTGTCAATTTGTAATATTTACTTGTAAAAGAATCATTCATCTGCTTTCGAAAACTGTATTTCATTTTGGGGTACGTTTAAAAACAGTGTATTTATTTGAGGTTGAATGACACGCGAAAATATTTCACGATGAAATTATCAATGTGACAGGTCATTTAATTGGCAAAGGTGTTTGCATTTTATTCGATGTTTTTAAAAAGGTACATAATTTTATTACTTATTAGATATGGTTTACTATGAATAGAATATAAAATTATGTACCGGCCATAGATTTGCAGCGTTTTGGCAGGCTTTGAAAAATTGAAACCTTAAAAATTATTTCTTCAATAAATGTATAATTAATTTATGGTGCCATTATTAATAAGAAATACTTTGTGTACACCTCTGTTTAATATATAAATATCAACATGTTTCAGAAGCGAAGCTTCCCTCATCAGTATACAAACTTTAATAAAAAAATAACAATATAAAAATAATGACAAATAATAAACATAGAAAAATTAAAAAATTTATTGTCCTATACTTGTCATTATTTTTTAGTACACTGTGTATCTTGATGAGGGAAGCTTCGCTTCCTAAACATGTTGATATTTATATATTAAACAGAGGTGTACACAAAGTATTTCATATTAATTTTATTAAAAAAATATTTTAACTATGAAAACTAACATTATAAAAAAATAAACATATACTGTTATTTAAGTTAGAAAGTCATTATTGATTATGTAAAATCTTCGAGCCCAATTATCGTTAAAAAGAATCTATCGTCAGAAAGAAGAGTATGATTAAAGGTCAGATTTGATGTAAAATATTACTTAGAAAAGTAGAGAAATAAAGTCATACCTTTAACGAACTCCGCCTCCATTTTCAATATCTTCCTTTCTCGTATCAACAATGGCCGTCTATGTAGAACTCTCAATGGAGTCCTCTGCTGTATTTTAATAATCCCGTTGTCATCATTACTAAATGTATTTAACCTATCCAGATCTTCTTGCAATATCCGGCTTAACAATTCTGATTGGACGCCATTAGTTCCAGCACCATTCTCAAGAGTTGTTGTTGAATCTCCTGAAGTTTTAACGCGTTCCGAATTGTTTGTATTTTCCATGTTGTCGTCTTCTATTTTGACGCATAGCGCGAGATATGTTTTGGATTTTGTTTCTTCACCCATTTTGAGGATGGTGAGCTCTTCCCTGAATAAAAAATAAAACATATTTATTAGATAATTTCTTCAAAAGATTTCTATTCATTTTATGGCGTCATTATTAATAAAATAATTAAAAATTACTTTGTAATCACCACTCTTTTTTAAAACATTATTTCTAATTTTGAAACTGTCAATTCATTTTAGAATTCCATATTAAAATTAATTTTTTTGATTAAAAAAACCTTTGTAACTTTTTCCACTTATTTATTTTCGACCGGACCGGTTTCACCCTATCGTCAGACTGGCACAATTGAAACTAAATCTATGGTAACATATGAATGTAAATAGGAAACATATCGTCGCTGCATTCATAATATACCTTATGTGCCGTTTCGTACATTCTGAGATGATCGAGAAAAACTGCTTTAAAAAATAATTGCAGACTAGATTTGAAAAAATATTTTTTATAATTATTAGGCAAGCATTCCAGCTAAACAAATCAATTATTTTTAGCAAATCTAGTCTTTGTAATTATTTTTTAAAGCAGTTTTTCTCGATCGTCTCAGAATGTACGAAACGGCACATAAGCTATATTATATATGCAGCGTCGATATATAAAATACCAGGGTAAAATGTAACTGGGAATTTTGTCGCAGACATCCAAGGGGAACTCTAAGGATATTAATTACCCTGATGTGTACCTATTATAACATAACAAAATATTTTAAAGACCCATTAAAATGTACATGGTTACCCGTAGTTCACGTAACTACAGGACAAAAACTGATATAAATTTCATTTTAGCAAACAAGACGGAAATCACAGGGAAAAAACAAAACCAGAAATAACCATCTGTTCAAATAAAAACTGACACAAATGACTTTATATGATTCTTTAAAAACCCACAGATTCAGTAAACAAACACAATGTAATCCGTCTTCCAGGCAGTAATAAACCAACCTGAAAGTAGTTTCACATGTAAAAATGATTAAAAATAATAAATTGTTTTCTGCTACAACAATATCAATACTTTCATATTTTTTCAGTCAAAGCAAACTCAAAAATCTTGAATCGCTATTGATAAACAAGTAAATGTTAATTTTCATAGAGATAAGCGGAAATGGCGATGTCTGCGGGTAGGTACACTATTGGAAGCGAAAAAAACAATATTCGGCAGCATGAAACTTTGAAAAATTACTCAAATGTGGGATGCAGACTGAGCTGTAAAAATCAATAATAACAAAGTCATACATTTTATGACTTTCGGAAAAACGGGGACATTTTCAGGTATATTTTGCGAATAGTTTTCGTTTGCGATGGATTCACCCCACAACTTTTAAAACTTCTTAGGCGGGAAGCAGTCTTACCTGTAAAACTTCCAATGTTGAAAAATATTGTTATTTTGCATGGAATTTCAAGGGACCGGAAAACGAATCTTCAAGTGTGAAAAGTGAGTAAACGAAAACTTCTTAAACGAGTTTCACTGTAATAGTGAATACTTCTCAGTGGAAGCTACCAGTCCCCAGAGACAGATTGAAGAAGAAGTGGATGGACTGTGTGGAAGAGTACTCAAGTAAATTTTATTTTATTTAATTAAATTGTGTAAATGTTACATCACATTTAATTGATATAAAAATAACAATACATAGTATACTTGCGACGCGTTTCAGAGTGGCTGTTTCGATAGCTCCGAATGAATTCCAAATTCTGGACTGGCGGCGAAGTGATTCTGGAGAACCAGATGAGGAAAAAGGGGTGAAGGAACTACTGAATAGAAACGGGAGGATGCCACGGAAATTGAATTATGCCTACCTTGTTCGTGGATCCTTAGCACTTATTTCACCTCACCTATCACTTCACTACTCCAGAATTGGCCAGCTGCTAGATCGCGGGGGTGAACTTTCTTGTCATCCCGCGACGAGCGTTTATATCGAACTACTGGCACTATCTTTCTCCAGTGACATTTAGGGATTGATTCGGGGTAGGGGGGAGGGGTGGGTAGTCAACTATTTGACAATCATGCATTTATTATGCCAAAACAGTGGCAGATACTCTTATTATCGCCCTGGTATAAGATCATCATTCAGAATTGAAACGTTACTTGAAGTGGCCTTAGCCGTGTTTTGTGACCAAATCTGTCTGAATAGCCGGGTACTTATCCACCTTCCTCTTTCAAATCTCCTTCTGCTCTCCACTTCCTTCAGCCTCACATCTTGGGGATGACTGGTGATGGTGTTGAATGATAGTCTACCACCAAAGCAGTACTGAGATAACCTCTTGCTGACCTGCTGACGATCTGCAGGTCCCTCACTTGGATGAGGGTATTGTCCCTGCACATGGTCCGCGTGAGGGCGGCCAGGCTGGAGGCGTCGAGTCGCGCGCCCTTGGGGTCGGAGATCTCCACGGCAAAGGGACGACCCAGCCCGAGGCAGCGCACGTCCACATCCTCACGCCCCGACGAAAGAAACTTCAGGCGGTTGCCCGCTTCCTCCGGAGGTATGCTGGAAAATGACAAAATATAATCAATACTTACACATTTACACGAGTTATATCTGAACTAACTAACCATCAAGCCGTTTCCCTGTAGGGGTGGGCAGAGAGGATAGACCACCACACAACTCTGTCATAGCACACATTCACATTTGTCCATCGCCTCATGCATACTATTCTGTTATTCAAACTCTTGACATGACCTGACTCAGTTATTTAAAAAAAAAAAAAATTTTAAAAGAAAGAAACATTCCCGGGTTACGAGCTATATACGAGGTTATAAGCTGGCAATATTTGAAAATCTCCTACTACCCCATCACAGTAAGCAGAAGATGTTGCTTGTGTCGTGATGGAGGACTTAGCAAACTGAGGAACTGAACTCACAACGCCTGGGTGAGACCCAGATGCGGTATCAACTCAGCCACTGATCGGTCACTGTGATTGATTGATTCACTCGGTCATGCCATGTCTTCCTCGGGCGTGTCCCCAACTTCTTCAACCATTCACTTTGGTATCATATACAACTTCTTCAACCATTCACTTTCGTATCATATATTCTGGTTGCGCCGGTTACAGTTCAACTTAGATAGCCTAATAGTTGATTTGCACAATAATACGCATCCTTATAAAACCTACCCAATTGTAATCCATACTAGTCCATCGACTCTACCCGCATCATTGATCGCTGTGATTTCATGCACATTAATTTGCACCCGCAACCCGCTGCAATATTTGTATCGTGTTTTGTAACCGCCGCAATCTATTGTGTGATCCGCCGCAGATGAATATCGTCTGTGTTTTTTTTATGTTGAACTATTATTAATTATTTATGTGGTCAAGTGCGTCGACAGCCAAAGAAGAGGCTTGTGGAGAAATAAGGAACACGGTTAAGTCTTTGGATGCCCATCTTACCCTTCCTATTTTATCCCGCATATTTGAGCAAGTCAATTATAATTATTTTAATTGTGATAATGATAATTTATGAACCAGCACACCCATATTCTCCTTACACTCCTTTCTATCCATCCAAACGTCCCTTTCCTAATCTTATTCTCACATCAGCCTTGCATTCTGAATCTCCACATTTTTAACACGATCATACGTGGTTTTACCACACATATGCCTCAGAGATGTAATTTCTACAGCATTCAGTCTACTTCCATCAGTGCCTCACTCCCATACATGCGGGTTGGTATCAGCACTCGATTGTGAACTGCTAGCTTCAACTTTGAACAATTTTGTATTAGCATCAACCGCGTTTAGTCCTCCATAATGGAGTTTCCATCTCTCGTAAACATACTTCCCAAATATACAAACTCATCCACCTGCTCCAAGCGTTCATAATTCACAACTATATTGCACTGTTTTCGTATCTCTCTTTCAAACACCAAAACTGTAATATTCATTGTTTCTTACTTGTAGAGCTCCGCCACGGGTTTAAATATGATGTCCTGAATGGAGGACTCCATCATGCGTTTACCATCTAGGATCCAGGGAGTCTGGCACAGCTGTCGCGAGAACTTGCTGTATCTAGAAATACAATCATTTGAATAACATTTAACATCTATTGTAATTTAGTTAAATCATATATTGAACACCATTTTAAAAATTGGAATGTATGTTAACCTATACGCCGTTACGCGCTTATATTATGCGTTTGACTTTGGCGGCTGTATACTACGTAAATACGTGACGAATTTACCAGAGAAGTGGACGAAAAATAGTTTTTTTTTTTATTTATTTTTTATATGAATACCGCACAAGAGTCTCAACTGCTCCCAACCGTCTGGAGCCAGTGAGACTATGGCATCCCCAATTGGGGAATGTTGTGAGACTGAAGGTATTGGGGAGTGGAAGGAGAAGGGGAAGAGGAAGGTAGGGAAATACCTGGCTATTCAGATCTGGTCACCAAACACGGCTAAAAGCCATTTCAAGCAACGTTTCAATTCTGAATGGTGGTACTGGCGATACTGAGAGCATCTTCCACTCTGGAACGTGCGCAAATATACCATATATTATTTTTAATTAATTAATTGTGAAACAACACAAATCAATTAAATAAAATTAACTTGCGCACGCCGGGATTTGAACCAGCGACCTTCGGATTCGTAGTAGAGAGCCTTACCCCTCGACCATGGAGGCGATCATTAATTGGCTGAAAACAACACAAATCAATTAAATAAAATTTACTTGCTTGCGCAGTTTGAACCCGCGACCTTCAGTTCATGATGAGAGCCTTACCCTCGACCATGGAGGCAGTCATTGGTGTGAAACAACACAAATCAATAAAATAAAATTTACTTGCGCACGCCGGGATTTGAACCCGCGACCTTCGGATTCGTAGTCGAGAGCCTTACCCCTCGACCATGGAGGCCGTCATTAATTGTGAAACAACACAAATCAATAAAATAAAATTTACTTGCGCACGCCGAGATTTGAACCCGCGAGCTTCGGATTCGTAGTCGAGAGCCTTACCCCTCGACCATGGAGGCCGAGTTGGATCCTTTATCTTACAGACATGGCGTTCATTCTTTAAAGTATTTGTTTACATGGGAGAGTTTGAAGATAACGATGGTGTAACAATACAATGGTGAGTGTGAGCGGCGCTGAGGTGACGCATAATTTATGATGACTTTTGTATGTATATTTTATAAAGGGTGTTTTTTTAAGAGCTTGAGAACTTTAAATAATAATACAAGAAAGAAATACTGTTGGAATGAATTTTTAATTATTATAATCTGGTAGATAATTTCATGGCATTTATTTTTTAAATATGATTTCCGGCACATGTCCGCCGCGGCCACGAGTTAATAGATTCGATCAGTCCAATTTTTCAATACTCTTTCCAATAAATCTGGCCGTATGGCGTCAATGGTGGCTTGAATATTGGCTTCCAATGCTTCAAGAGTTGGTTGCTGGTTTGTCGGCATAAACCAATGACTTAACATAGCCCCATAAAAAGTAATCGAGAGGCGTTAAGCCGCACGAACGAGGGGGCCAGTTAACAGGGCCACTTCTGGAAATAAAGTTGTCACTAAATTGATTTTGCAATAAATTGATGGTTAAGCACGCTGTATGACAAGTTGCGCCGTCTTGTTGGAACCAAATGTCGTCGATGTTTAGCTGATTAATTTTTGGAAACAAAAAATCAGTCAGCACGGCTCAATAGCGCTCGCCATTCACTGTAACGGCAGTTCCTTCCTCATTTCGAAAGAAATAAGGACCGATGATGCCGCCAGCGTGTAAACCGCACCAAACAGTCAATTATGTATGTAATGGTGATTCGTTAATGGCTTGAGGATTGTCTTCGCTCCATATACGGCAATTTTGATTATTGACGAAGCCATTTAACCAGAAATGAGCTTCATCACTAAACAATGAAGTGCTCTATGAACTTGGCGAACAGATTTATTTTTTCAAAGTAAATTTCCACAATTTGGAAGCGTTGTTCTGGTGTTAAACGATTCATGATGAATTGCCAAACCTTACTGAACAGAAATGTCAACACAATTTGACATTCTCAACTGTCAAACCATAGACAACAACCATCGAAACTTCTCATGCAGCTAAAAAACACCCTATATTTCACCCAGTGGCAATTTGTGGGGTTGAAAAGTGTGGAGGCACAAACATATTTTTTTAGATATTATGTATAAGTGGTACGTCGCTATGTCCCCGACAGACTTAATCGAGCGATTCCTGAGCATATTTGGAATAAAAAATGTAGATGTCATTTTGCTGTCGGGTGATTTTTTTTCAATTAAAAAACAAAAATATTTTTCCATCATATGTCCAATGCCACTGGATATAACCTAGCGCATCATGTGATTCGTACTCTGTGTCGGTCTAATAAAATTCTTTCGAAAATTATTACCTATGTCAAAGTTTTATTATACTAGATAATAGAATTCTTACCCCTTAAAAACTTATGGAAAGAATGTGATTGACCAATCTTGTAGAAAATAATATTTTCCATAACTTCCATTTAGCGTTCATCGACATGCGATGCGAGTTATTCACGAAAAACCAATTCTGGTGATCTTTGACCATTATCCCTTCCTGGCCTGTGCCGTCAACTGATTTGATATGTATCTAATTATTTAAATATCTCTGTAAATATACTACTAATGAACGTATCATGCGTGGCCAATATTTTTTCCTCGTTTTCAGCACGTATAAACAATATTTTACTTATGTACATATGTACTTCTAATAAAATGATTTATATAAGTAATAAATGTTAATTAATCATTTTTATGCAATTTAAAAAATAGAAAATTCCAAATGCGTAGTAGCGATGGGTCATGACTCATTTTGTTATGAGCGGGAGTCACAGTACCAGATCAATATTTTCGTACGACTCCAATCCTAGTAAAATACGAAAATACAAATGGGTAGGTATAAATTGGTAATATTTAAATTGAAGCAAGTGACTAATACTGTATACTGTATTTTGGAAATATATACTTGAATCTTTTTGCCACTTTTCTCTTCTATTCTTATGGCAGTCTCCCCCGCCCCATTGCGCGAACCGCCACCGGTTTCAACATACTTCAGGAGAATTAATGCTCTGCAACACAGAATTTCTATGTATACTCGTATATTACAAATATCCCTTAAAAACTGGAGGTTTTATGTACTTAAAAAAATATTTTTTATTTTTAAAGATAATCTCTAATCAGTCAACGGGCTGAAAATGTAATTATATGAAATTCCCTCAATAGAAAAAAATCGTAAACTATACTCGAAAATTAAAAAAAAAATGAGTTTGTTTTGTTATTTAACATGTTATAAGTTTGAAAAAAAAACATAGTGTTTCTTTAAATGCCACTTAAGACATTCGTCTTGAGATTTTTGATCTATCTTAAATATGTTGCGTTTTATTAATATTTTTAGAATTGTCACTTACGCCCATTTATTCTAAACGCTCTTCACATTGGCGTACATGCTAGACAGACCTCTTGCCTAAATCTAAATTCTCGGAGATTAATGTGGGGCCTTAAGATAAGCAAATCTTGAATCATAAGCATTAGACATATTTATTTATTTATTTCTTAAAGTTTAACAAAAAATTCGCAAAAAAAATTTACCTTACTGGGGTACCCCGTTCTAAGGTCACATTGTACACGGTTTTATATAAAGAATATGAATTTGGTCAAGTATATTTTAAGTTTGATAAAAAAAATTAAGTAAGATTTCGTAATTATATTAAAATATTACTAGAGGAACATGATAATGCAATAAGATCAATAAGAATTCTAAAAAAATATTAGAAAACATGCCGTGACCGTTAAACCCTGTTTGGTTGCAATATCGTATCTATATTCTTCCTTCCCATGTCCATAATCCATATCTTAATACTTTTTTTTTGAATTCGGTTAATTTTGAAATGGTTTTTATTGCTAGAGGGAGGATGTTAAATACTTTTATAGAGAAATATTGCAAATTTCTTTGTCCAAAGGTAGTTTTTGTTGTAGGTTGATGGAGTGTAAGTTGTAATGCGGATCTTGTGAATCGATCCAAGTTTGTATGTGTAAAGTTATTCTGATTTTTGAATGTGTAAATTAAAATATCTTTTGTATATAATTGTTTCAGAGACATTAAATTCAGGGCGTTAAAAACGTAGTCTGTAGGAGTTCTGATGGGAACTCTAAGAATAATTTTCAAAATTGCCTTTTGAGCTATGATAACTGGTTTTATGGTGGAATCGCATGAACTTCCCCATCCGATAAGACCATATTGAAGATGAGATTGGCCTAAGGCATAATAAATTTTAATTAGTTGTTATTTATCTAAGATGTTTCTTATTGTTTTGAAAAAATAAGTTAGTTTTTTTAATTTGTTGCTTACATTTTCAACTTGGGAGTTCCAATTTAAGTTTTGATCAATAATTACTCCTAGGTATTTTATTGTTTGTACTTCATTCAATTTTGGGCAGTTGCAAGTAACTTCTTGGTTCATGTTTAAGCACTTTTTGTGAATTTTTATGTTTAGGTTTGTGTTGAGGTTATCTGTCTTCTTGTTGTGGATTTTAAATTTAATGTATCTTGTTTTTACGTCATTTAATGTTAGAGAATTTGAATCAAGCCATTGTTTTACCAGATTCATACCTTCTCCAGCTTTTTCGAATACAGTGTCCCACGACTTTCCATGGAAGAGAAGGACTGTGTCATCTGCGAAACTAGTGACTGAGCCACGACAGTTTAAACTGCATAGATCATTAATATATATAAGGAATAAAACCGGACCTAGGACACTTCCTTGTGGTACACCGTATTGGATTTGTATTGGTTGACTTGTTTCATTTTGAATCCTGACTAATTGTGATCTTTCAGACATGTAACTTTTAATGAGATTCAGTTCACGACCTAAGATTCCTATCTTTTTTAACTTTTCTAGAAGATAAGTATGATCAATTGTGTCGAAGGCTTTAGACAGATCTAAAAATATGCCTATACACTTACCACCGTTATCGAGACTATGTTTTATAGTGTTAACAACAGAGGCTTTTAACATTTCTAGAAGATAAGTATGATCAATTGTGTCGAAGGCTTTAGACAGATCTAAAAATATGCCTATACACTTACCACCGTTATCGAGACTATGTTTTATAGTGTTAACAACAGAGGCTATGGCATCGGAGGTTCCCATATTTTTTCTAAATCCGTATTGGTTTTCAGATAGTATGAGATTTGTTTCAAGATATTGAATGAGCTGTTTCTTAATAACTGTCTCTACTATTTTTGAAAGATTATTCAATATTGTAATTGGTCTATAGTTACTAACATCTGCTTTATTGCCGGCTTTAAAAATTGGTATAACAGAACCCATTTTAAGCGTTGCAGGAAAGAGACCCTCTTTGATGCATCTATTCACAAGGTAGAGAAGTGGTTGAAGTAGTTCATTCCTGCTAGATTGAATTATTTTCATCGAAATATAATTTGGTATTATTGATTGATGGGCTGGCGGATGCAATCTGTTAGCTGTAAACCATAGATCTAATTTTAGTAATACGATAGAGCGTACAATTTACCAGGAACTATTTATTGAATAACCGACACCTCTGCCACCCCAAGTGGTTCGCTACGCAAAATGACTTAGAAGGAGTGTCCGGGTTCATGGGGTGACATTTGTCCAGGTCTTGGTGGCGGATGAGTCTACCCACCAACTGCGTGGCGGGCCAGATCGGGAGAGGCCGGTAGAGGGAAACCCTTTGACCTCTCCAGCCGGACTCTCTTGACCCATCATCTTGTACTGCAGTTGGAAAGATAGACTCATATATCCGTCACTTCTAGACACAATGACCCCCAGATTCCTACCCATCCTTCATACCTTTTTTCTTTACCCTTCACGTAGCATCCTCAAAGATGACATGGACCCTGAGGGAAATTATTTACCTCCTATTTGGAGATAATGTTAAAAAAAGAACCTAGAAAGGAATATTTGCGCAGCGCCTCGAGGTGATTTTTCACAAAAAATGGCACTGTACAAATTATCCAAATATTATTATTATTATTAGAGTTTCATGTTTTAAAAATTGTTTGCAATTTGTTAAAAATGTTATAAGTATGTATCATGTTGTTTATTGGTGACATAAATACATAATAGAACCTACCTCCCCGCCAGATAGATGGGCTGGTGCAGGCACTCGGCGCCCTCGCAGCGGGCCCCCTCTGGCGGTACGTCCGGGGGGCAACGGAAGTGCAGGCGGAATACCTCAGGGTCCACCTCGGCCAGCAGGCCCTCCACACCCTTGCGCGTGAACACCTCGCCCCGGAACTTGCGGTGCGCGCGGGACCGCTCCTCAAACACGCGTGGGCACATGCGCTGGAGGGATTCCAACTCCTGGGAAATAGATTAATTATATTTGTTAGCGCAAGTGCAGAATGGGAGGAATTGGAAAGATTGAGAGATATTTACTGAAACCAGAATATTGGTCGTCGAAGTTGTCGCATTATTATCTTAAACGGATTGCAATCTTTGCAGCACAGATGTCAGGCGGGAATACTGTCTTTGTTCTACCAGTATTTCAATGGAAGAAGCTCCGAGGAACTAGCCTCATTCTTTCAGAACAGTCGGGAAATACGACAAACTTGCGCCCAATGACTAACGTTCGCTACATGAGAACGGTTCACTTCTACGACTCGTTCTTGTGTTCAACACCTCGCCTATGGAATGATTATCTGGCTTGCGTTTCCTCCCTCCTACAGCAGGTTCACTTCTTTCTTTCCTTAAAAAGATTCTCCTCGCAGCAAACCAAAAATGGCCTCTCCAAAAGCCTCCTGCGTAAACAAATAATCATTGAGGAAGATATTAACAAATCTTAATGAAATATGAAAGAAAACGACACAGAAAATAAGAAGGTAATGGTCACAACTGAAACTCGAACCCAGATACTCTGTCTTACCCAGGCAACATTCGGTCACAACTGAAACTCGAACCCAGATACTCTGTCTTGCCCAGGCAACATTCGGTCACAACTGAAACTCGAACCCAGATACTCTGTCTTACCCAGGCAACATTCTCCAATTGTGCTATTGTGACCTAATTATTTTCCTGCATTTTCGTATTTATTTCAAGGTAAGAATTATTAATATAATTTCTTCGAAAGATTGGTATTCACTTTATAGCGTCATTATTAATAAATTAATAAAAAAATTTACTTTGTATTCACCACTTTATTAATATACACAGATATCAAAATAATATATAGATATCTGTGCATATTAATAAAGTGACATACAGAGTAAATTCTTTAATTCATTAATTATTAATATTGTCATCGATTAATTCCCATATTTTTAGCTGCTAGCTTTTGTATGATTGCAAAATTCTATCCGAATATATTTGCAATGTAAATGGTGTCTCGGATATACATATGGTTTATATTGGACATTTGACTTTTCTATAAATCTAGAATGAATATTAAAATTGTTGGAATAACTTATATAAACCTCAACATATACATATTATCTACGATCATACATTAATTGTGGTAGTGGCGGTTTGTGCCCTTTTTAACTAGGGGTTCAATCAGAAATCCACGAGAACAAATTACAAAATGTACCCATTGTCCTTCGGTCAACCGTTGAATACAGCGGCAGTCACATAATTTAAATAAAGTTGGTAGAATTACTAGCGACTTGAGACAATACGGCGTTTGTCAAAACTTTCTTAACATAGGAACATAAGGTCTTATCTAAAAAAGAATTGAATTTTGAATATGCAAACAAAGGTACGCATTATAATCTGTATATTTTACTAGTTGATTTACAAATGCCATTAAGAGAGAAATGCAAGAATAAGAAAATAAAAACTTACAAATATTTACTACTAACATTTATAACAAAAAACATTTAACTTGCATCCTTATTCACGTGTCTAAACATTCCTTGAATTCTTTCATTAGCGCTGAAAACAAACTTCAGCATGGTTCGGCCTAGGCTATTTAATCTCACCGTCAGGGGGATTGTGTCATTTTGGTTGTTTGTAAGAAGTAATAGCTTGGGATTGTGAGCCCATAGTGAATGGATTCAGCATTCAGCACAGCACTATGGGAATATCGTGTTGATCTTTAACCGTAATATTCGATCGCATGAATTTTAAATGAGGATTTTTAACAGCACGCTGTTTATAATGTGCTTATATTAACATACAAGTTAGTCTTATGTTTTCATATTTTTAATATGAGTTCACTGCACAATCGCTCTTTAGAGAAAACCATCACTGATTATAGCGAACCAAGAGTATGAAAGGGACGACCCGAGTAAGAAAGAGATAAAAGCAAATGAATGGTTGTCTCATCCTTCTTCATTCCATAAGACTCACCTTGTAACATTACGACCATTAATTATACTCTAACTAACGACACTACGATTTGTCATTACACTTAACGGACTCCGGAGATAATGGAGACGACACGCATGGTACCAGGACATGTAGTCATCAGATTCATATTATCTTCCTCAATGATAAAATATTACAGTGAGGTTTATAAGTTTCAATAAATTGATAAAAAAAAAAATATTATTTTAAAGCGCCAAAAATTAAGCAAAATTAAAAAAAAAAAAAAAACTAGAAATACCGTCCACCGTACTATTTTTATTTTTTTATTTAACATAAATACATATAAAACATTTAATAGTACAGATATATCTTAATAGCTAATTACAGAAAAGTATAAATGTATTTAACAAAAAGTGCCCAACTCAATAGAGAGATTTCTCATGTTTGAGTTGGGGAGCAGTGCCATCTAGCGACAGCAGTGAATAAATAAAAGTAATAGAAATAATTTATACTATATCAATTTCATTAACACGTATAACGAATCCCAATGGTTTTAAAGCTCACCTGTGTATCTTGAGTGTATGTCATATTGGCCTTGATCATGTACTGGCAGGTGGCGCCTGAATTCATTGTCTTCCCGATGGCCTCGGCCATCTTCACTCCAAATGACCATTTCCACGCCTCCTTCAGGGACGTCAAGTTGTCTGGAAATAGATCAATCAATGAATCAAATTTTGGGGGTTGTGATGCTGATTATTAAAGCTGATGACCAAATTATAAATAATCAAACCATTTTTAATCAACCTCAATATTTGGTATGTATATATCAGTGGCGTCCAGTTCATAAAGGCTGAACAGCTGTGCCTACCCTAAGAAAATAGAACCATAAAAATAAATTAACAAATTGCTAGAGTGTTTTCTGCGTTTGCTGCGCCATGCGTCAGAGGAGTGTAATTTCGAAATAATTCACTTTTTTTGCAAAATTATGTTTTGTAAATGGTACCGTCTTACCAGATAATTTATGATAAAAATTATATGTATATATCATAAGTAGTTTACCCAGAATAGCTTCACATAATTAGAAAAATGATTTTTTACAAAAACAAAAGGTTATATAAAGAAATACGAAAATATTTTTGTAGTTTTACTATATCTTCTTCACTCTTGTAGTGTTTACCGGGTATTTATTAGAAAAATATCAATTTAGAAACTTGATACAATATATATGGGCAGTGGCGATGAACTCTGATATCGGTGATAAGTTTTTTTTTTTCGGCGCGTGTGTGACAAACGAGAATATTTTAGAATTTCATTTGTCAATCAAATAACATTTATTTGAGTATTGTACGAACATACTTTAAGGCTCAAAATCCCTTGAGAATGTGACCATTCCGAATCAGCATCAAAGTGCACGTTGACGTTTAACAGAATATTCCACGCACAATTCATACCCGAACACGAAAAACTAAACACAGCCTACTATTGATGAAAGAGCAATTCACGCCACCGGTATTTATGTATATAACATAAGATAATAAAATACTTATTAAAATATTGTTAAAACGACTTCCTAGGTTTTGTAAGGGAAAATAAATAAAATAGATTAACCTGGTTTCCACTTGGGCAGTCTCTCCTGAAGGAAAAGGTTGATGGAGTGCTCCCTCAGGAAGAGGGACATGGGAGAAGTGAGGGCGCAGGCAAATGTTTCACTGTCGTAGCTGAAAAAACAATTATATTTTATGTACATCTTGATTGATGACAATTTTATCAAAGACATTACTGTGAATTATATTAACAAGGTAAAAAATATATAATTAATTACATTAATAAGGTAAAAAATATATAGTTAATTACATTAACAAGGTAAATTATGGTGTAGTGAATTGTATTAACAATGTAAATAAGATGTACTGAATTGTATTAACAAGGTAAAAAAGATGCACCAAATTACAATACTGCCGTGGTAAGTACCAGGGGTGTTAGTTGAAGTTTGCCGGTTTTACTCATAGATGTCGCTAGAGATATGTATACATTTCTATGATTTGGCATCTATGTCATATTTTCTATGGACATTAACCTTCAAAAATACACAAGTTACATTCTGCCAAAATAATAGTGTCATAGTTGGTTACCTCAGTGAATATGTCGAGTTTCGTTCCAAGTAAATCGCATTTGCGGCATTCGTTGCTTTTCTTATTTCATCAAAAGAAAAAAGCAGTTGAAGCTCATCGGTTGCTGGTAGAAACTTATGGTGAACATGCTCCAGTGATTAGAACATGTGAGACATGGTTTCGTCAATTTAAAAGTGGAGATTTCGATTTAACAGACAATGAACATCCTGGTGCAACGAAAAAGTTCGAAGACGAGGAATTGCAGGCGTTATTGGATGAAGACCCAACCCAATCGCAACAACAATTGGCCCAAACACTTAATGTTACCCGAGGAGCAATTTGCCAACGTTTAAAAGCCATGGGAAAGATCCAAAAGTATGGAAAATGGGTACCACACCAAATGAACGAGAGACAAATCGAAAAAACCGCCAAACCGCCTCATACAGCTAAAGTAGTGAAGAACACTCTCAAAGCATTGAATTGGGAAATATTATTGCACCCGCCGTACTCTCCAGACCTTGCCCCGTCCGACTATCACCTTTTCGCATCGATGGGACACTCACTCGCAGAGCAGCGCTTCGCCAATTTTGAAAGAGTCGAAAAATGGCTCGACGAATGGTTTGCCTCGAAAGAGAATTTTTTTTTTTTGAATGGTATCCATGATTTACCTCAAAGATGGGCAAAATGTATAGAATCCGATGGTCAATACTTTGAATAAAATTTTTTTGAGATTCCCTTGAGAATTAAGTGTTTTCTTTACTGAAAAAACCGGCAAACTTCAACTAACACTCCTGGTAAAAACACAGTATCTTCCTTGGGAGTCTCATGGATTGAAAAAAAAAAAACCTAAAAAGACCAATATTCCCAGGTACGAATAACCTGACAATAGTTGAAAAGCTTCTACCACTGAGTGGGTGTGATAACCAATTCATCCACCGACACACTTCACAAACTTCCACAGCAAAAGTTTATTTATGAAGCTGGTTAAAAATCGGTTTTTGGATATTTGAAAATCTGAACAAAGTGTTTCCAGAAACTCGTTGGATATCAGCACCGAATGCCAAGTCATAACTGATATATAGAGTGGGCCATAAGTTTTCGCACTTTTGATATCGCTCCTGCAGGGGAGCCGGATGAGGAAAGGGCCCGCGGTAATTGGCACGTTAAAGCTCGATTCTTGCAAATTTTTTCAACGTAGATCGCCTCACATGGTAGCAAAGCAAAATTACATGAAATGTGGTACAATATTGAAGATATTATTGAAGTGATTGAAGATCCTAAATCTAGAAACAATCGAGGACAATATGTGGTAAATGCAAAGAAAAAATATGAAAAAAAAATCTAAATTTTCGTTAATCTATGTATTTCTTAAAATGCCCAAAACTAACCTAAACCAACATTTTATGTTTATAATAAACAAGCTGATGTGTACCCGACCTTGCTAGGGTACAATAATTGATTTGACAGCAAAAGTAACTATCTCCAAATAAAGAAACATTCATTTGAATATTTCATTTCATTTCAAACGTTTTTTTTTTCAAAATATATCTAAATCATAAAGATCTTAAGTAGGTACCTACTCGTGTTTTCCATTTCGAAAATATTCTACTAAAAAAAACCTTCTTATTTTGAATATGCAATTTGTGGCTAACCGGAGTATTATATCTATGGGCTAATATCTAAATAAAACACGGCGGGTTCAATGTTTTTCATACTAATTTTAAAACGTTATAGCAACAGTTTTACATATTGGATTTCATTCAAACTAAACCTTCCCGGCACTAATAAAAATGAACTGTGCTATTTTCAGCGAAACCGGTCCAGTGATTTTCGAGAACATCGAGGACAAAAAAAGAAACGAACTTACATTGATTTTTATATATATATATATAGATTTTAGAATATGCTTATTAATAAAGTAGTGCTGAATAAATACATTCAACAACAAAAAATGCACTTTGTTAAATAATTCAGTAATTTAACTTTTGTTTGTATAAATAAATTATATATACTCTTCGAAAATATGTATTTTTCATTCAGTCTGAAAAGATTTGTTTCTTGTTTAAAACCACATATTTCACATAGCTCTTTATTTAATTTAGAGGTATGTCAGAAATACCAAATCTCATATATTAAAAACACTTCATTTTTGTTTTGTCAGAAATAGGTGCTTTGTTAATATGATACAAATTAAATAATATTAAATATGTAAGAAAAAAGAATTTATACCGTAATGAGTTTTCATTGCTTGAAATTAAATTATGTTTCCGAAATAATTTACTTTCGTTTCAAAAATTCAAAGAAACTTTTTTTCTAACCCTTCCCTTACAGTGCTAGAAAATCCCTCGACCTCCGGTGCTGTGTACTCAGTACACAGGGTACGCATTAGCGATGAGTCGTTCGTTTGTGCTGGCTCATTATGACGAGCCGTGAGCGTATGACTCATGGTAAACCATACCATGGCTCAATTTAACTGTGACTCTTTTTGACAAACCTTGGAACCACCTTAGAAAGATTGTTTACTTCTTTAAAAAGATAAACATATCTCAGAGGTTCAATAGTATTCTTATGCATTTCTAAGATCACACAACATTACTTTAAATAAGGTCCTCTGTTCTAATTTGTTTATACAAAATCATCTTATACGTGTCTAATTTCTACAAGGCTAAATTATGCCCACTATTGTGGGACTTGCAATTAATATTTGGCAGTATTACGCATCTAAAAGCAGTTGTTTTCAAGGGTTCGGACATTCGTGCGTAGAGATAAGAATAATCATCACATTTACATGTGTGTAGGCACTGTATAGTACGTGAATGGCGCCTGACAGTCTGGCATCTGGACATTTAAATAATTAGATACATGTCAAATCAGTTGACAGCACCGGCCAGGAAGGGTTAAACATTTAAAATCGTGAAAAAATTTTGCGACCAAACATGACAGAAATGGGATGTTTTACCTTACCTACCTTTTAAATTTTTTATTAATTTATTTTATGTGAATTCCGCACAAGAGTCCTAACTGTTCCTGACTGTCTGGAACCAGTGGAACCATGACATCACCAATTAGCAATGGCATGCAGCCCATTAAGGCTGAAAAGCTGTGCCTACCTTTCTTTTTCCAGATTTCAGAAAAAAAATAAAGAAATTTCAGAAAAGTCTTATTTCATGATCGTCCCATAAGAAAATGTTTCTGCTTAGCAAATTTCTAATGTTTAGTTGCAATTTGCCTTGAGAGTCTTTTTCTTCTTGCTTTATGATGTGATGAATAATGATAATCAACACCTAAAAAGCTACAGTCTACCCTCGGTCAAAGAGCAATGCACGCCACTGCCAATTAGGGTATATTATGAGGCGGAAGGGAGGGGGGGAGTGAAGGAGATGGGAAAGACGGAGGTTGGGAATTACTTGGTTATTCAGATCTGGTCACTAAACACTTTAAATAATATCAAGCTTACTTCTTTTCTTCCACAATTTGTTTGATGGTGGCCAGCATATCAGGCCAGGACTCTTTTTGCAGCAGTCCCAGGCAGCAGATACAAGGATTGTGCTTGCGGCGCTTACTAGAAGGTTCTCCGTCAGCCCCGGGGGACTCTGCCCCCTGACTGCTCTGACCCTCTTCCACATCTGTTGGTTCCGTCACACTAGTGTCTAACTAGAAGAGAGGTACAAGCATCAGTATGCTGGAAATAAGGAACTCCAGTAAAAAATATTACAATCAAACAGATCAGCAAACACCGATTCAGAATACACAAGTTTCATTTTAAATAAATCGTTATTTAAAAGTAAAAAAAAAACTATCTCATAAAAACACCATATTATATTGGTACCATTGCAATCGGAACATCCGACATCACCCGCGTATTCTGGTTTTGGATTTGAGTTAGAATTTTTATTTGATGATTTGTTTTATATTTAAAATACATATTTTTTTTAGTTTGACGAATTTTAAACTAAATTTGGGTGACTAATCTCTATAATCGTTGTTCAATGTAAACAAACTGTTATTAATAAAAGAAATGAGAATATTCATGGGCAAGTCAATTATCAATACGGATATTATGATAATGTTAAATACTATTATTATTATATAAATGCATAAATTTGTTTTCAACCACTTCAATTTAATATAATAATCAACCGGTTTCGGAAGTACCCTTCCCTCGTCAGGACGTTTTTTAATTTTTTTTTATATGAATACCGCACAAGAGTCCCCACCAACCCAACCGTCTGGAGCCAGTGAGACAATGGCATTCCCAATTGGGGAATGTTGTGAGGCTGAAGGTATTGGGGAGGGGGGAAGAAGGGGAAGAAAAAGGTGGAAAAAATTACCTGGCTATTCAGATCTGGTCACCAAACACGGCTAAAAGCCATTTCAAGCAACGTTTCAATTCTGAATGGTGGTCTTTCACCAGGGCGATACTGAAAGTATCTTCCACTCTGGAACGAGCGCAAATATACTGTATATTATTTTTAAATTAATTAATTGCGAAACGGCACAAATTAATTAAATAAAAATTTACTTGTGCACGCCGGGATTTGAACCCGCGACCTTCGGATTCGTAGCCGAGAGCCTTACCACGGAGGACTATATTAAGTCTAAAGTGAATGCTTTTTATGAACTATTGTTATCTTTCGGTTAAAATTTCTAAAAATGGTACATAATTTTATTACTTATTTTTAGTTACAGTTTACTATGAATAGAATATAAAATGGTACATAATTTTATTACTTATTTTTAGTTACAGTTTACTATGAATAGAATATAAAATGATTTGTGATAAAGTAAAATTTTGAGGTTATGATGTGACCAGTATATATATTGTTTTCTAAATTTAAAATTATTTTCTAAGATTCAATTTTTAAAAGCTCGCCAAAACGCTTCAAATCTGTAGCCGGTCAGTTTTGAGGTTAGAATGTCAAATGTCAAAACAAGGATGAGCTTTATCACACATCATTTTATATTCTATTCATAGTAAACCATTCATAAAAGACCAAATGGAGCCATAATAAATAAATAACCCCGGGCAACGCTTGGTACTTAAACTAGTTATGAATAAAATAAAATAACATGTACAGGTACTTCCAGTATTAATGTTTGGAGCGCAAACATTGACTTCAACCAAGAAGTTTGTGGTGAAAATGGCCACCACACAAAGAGTAATGCTGGAGAAGCTTATATTGAGATAGAAAGATGAGCAAGTGGATAAGGAGTAAGTCCAAAGTGGCCAACATTATCATCACAATCTCCAGCCTTAAACGGAACTATGCTGGGTATGTGACACGACTTACAGATGAAAGCTGGAATCATCGGATGGCGTCCTTGTTGGGAAAGAAAATCAGAATCGCAAAAAATTGGGAATTATGGAAAAAATTGAAGGAGATCTGTCTCAAAAACTGGAGGCCGAAATGCTAATGAAGAATCAGTGATTCTTAAATTTTTAATAACTATTCTTTTATTTTACTTTTTAGTGTCAGAAACATATTATGGCGGTATTATGTGTAAATGAAAACATAACCTTACTTTTTTAAAAGCGTTATCGGCGTCCGCATAAAAGGTAGGATTCTTCGATCCGATATATCGTAAAATGCAAGCTTTACAGCAGCCTATGCTTTGCAGTATTTTGTTTATTTCCATCATCTTTAAGTTAAATTAATAAAAACTTTTAAACCGCAATTCAGTACTGACAGTTTATTGGTTCATGTCAAACATTACCACAAACAAATCACAATAATCACATAGAGTTATTTTGTCATATACCATAAACTATTTAGTGGTTTTTCAAGTGTGTTTTTTATCAATGTCCGTTCGGGATGGGTTCGAATCCTGGTGCGAGAAAATAATTTATTAGATATAATTAATTTCTATTATTTCGCATTTATTTAAAATCTATACATATAGTTTGGCACTTAGTTGTAGATATTTAATATTTTGAAACTACCAAACTACCAAAAGTCGTAATATCATAATTCATTTTTTCATGTTTTTAAAGTTATAATTTTGACCTGTGAATTTGAATTGTTCTTTTTTATTTATTTATCTAATATTGGATTGATGGTTATTTCAACAAATAAATTCGAAAAAAATCGCCTTTACTTCCTTGCATAGCGTTAAATAGCATAATCAAGAAACATTTTTAACG
>JAHDVE020004082.1:0-241487 GCA_022606495.2 Halesus radiatus
CAATATTTTGTTTAAATATGCAATGGGCGACGCCTCCGACTACAAAATTAAGTATGTCGTGCTATCGATATGTCCTTTTTAATTTTCTTCAATAATCTTCTATTAATTTTTCCACTCGAATTCCCAATATTAATTAACAAAGTGTTCGAATTCAAGAATGAAAAAAGTTTTCTTTTTCATATCCGTTCAAACATCTGGTCATAAACTCGATTCCGACTAGATTTCCCGAGAAATTTCTTAATTAATTGGAACAAAATTTCGTCTAATGCTGCTAAGATTCCTAAAACTTAATTATTTGAAATAATGTCAATAATTTGCGATTAAATATGTAATAGGAGAAGATACGGAAAATAAAAAAGATGATTCAATTTATTTTTTATAACTTATTGAAGTTTGTAAACCTCATTGTAATATTTTAATCATTGAAGAATATAATATTAACACATCCCAAACGAACCACGAAACTGAAAAAACTTTGTAATCATCATAAGGATAGCAGCCAATAATATGGGATTTATAAAAATGCAGGATAATATTAACAAGTCTTGAACTTGAAGTATGATATCGGTGTAAATGGCGTAAATTGAACTGGTCTCATTAGCTAAGTTAGTTAAGCGGTTACCCCGGATAGGTAGAGGTCCTAGGTTCGAGTCCCAGATGCGAATGAAATCTTTTTATTTTCTGTTGTTTTTTCGGTTTCGCGGTTCATTTGGGATGTGTTAATATTATCTTCTTCAGTGATTAAATAAAAAGATGAGGTCGCGACTGAGACTCGAACTCAGAACCTCTAGTCTATAGAGAACAGGCAGCTTTTTCAATTAAGCTACCGATGAACTCATTGTATTATTTTCAAATATTAATTTTTATTCACGAGAACAATCAAATATTAATATTTATTTAAAGCACATATAAATAAATAAAAATATGTATAATAATGAAATAATAATAATAATAATCGGATGATTTTTTAGCGCCGTTTTTGTGAAAAATCACCTCAAGGGCGCTGTACAAATCTTACTTCCTATTCTTACATTATTCCTATATTAAATCTATGACTTTTTTTTTTTTGGACACTATCATTACACATTATTTATAGACCATATAAAGAGATCCAGTTAGATTATCTAAATTAAATACGGCTGGGTCTAAGTTTTCATACATGTCTAACTGTATTTATTCCTTACGATATATTGCAAGACGCTAATATAAATGATAGGAGTTATGTGAAGTTGGGCGGCGGGTGAGGACGGGGGCCGGAGGTACTGATCCTTTCTTCCAATCTTCTTTGTCTTTGTTGGTGACGGGACGCTTGGTGTAGGTCTGCACGTACGCCATGCGCTTGTCAGCCGACTTCAGGATCCGGAAGGAGCACTTCAGCGTGTCGTCCACTGACATCATTGCTCCTGCATTATCGAATTCCCCGCAGTACCAGTTGCTTCTTGGCAAAGAACTCATACCCGTCCTCTACCACCTGATGCACCCGGCAGATCAGGTCAAAGTCGTGTTTGCTGAGGAACTTGGCCACTATCTCAATGACGATATGTTACGCCAAAAGAAGCGCAAAAATAATAAATTAAATAAAAATTCTCATAATTTATTAAATAAGTAATTTATTCTCTTTCTAAACAGACCGAGCGCGAGCTTATAACTGTTAGTACGACCTTAATAGACTCTATTTTTTTCTTTAATTTATGAGCAATAAAGCAGTAAAGTCATACACAGGTTAGCTAATATTTATTTTATGTATTTTCGACCACAAATTATTAAGAATATATTTCACAGAAAATCTATTAAAATGTATGTAAACACGCCGCTGGGGGCGTTAGCGTAGCACGTTGCCATCTCAATTCATTGAAAATGTCAGAAGCACAGCCAGAAACTAGAACAGCACGTCAGTGACAAGGTGACGAAAATAACAAGCAAAGGAAAACAGCAACAACAAAATGGAAACAATTGCTCCAAAGCAACAAGTCGTTAGTAATCACGAATCAATGTTGAAATCCAAGAACAAACAGACATTCGAAGATATCTTTACTCCTGGAAACAACACCAGACCTTTGTAAAGCCAGAAAAACTGTCAGTGATAACAGTATAATCTAAGACAAATCGAAAGCAACTGACAAACAAAATCCTGTAAAGAAATCTAACCCCAAAACCAGAATAATCAGCAAACAACAGACTAGCACAAACCTTAGGCAATTTTTTTAAAGCAACCCCATTCCAAAGCTGTATTGAGGGACATATTATGTTAAAACTGAAAACAAAACTCACCCAAAAGCCAAAAAAAACAGCGGAACACGAACCGAAAGCAACATTTTCGATGACTCTAGCCATTGGAGACAATAAAAAACTATACTCACCAGTACAAGCAGAGCAGAAGGGTTTTTAACAACCAGAAAAAACTGTCAACGACAACCATTGATAAGTGTGCCAAAGAGTCCTTATCATCGATATATCACTGCTAGATTTGACGTGTCATACAAATAAGTACGACGATTTGGACCCACCTATGTGAAATTACATAACACAACTTCCTATTGAATTCCGTTGCCTCTCTTCGAAAGACTAGCACGCCTCGCTCCAAAATAACAGAACTCAAAGTTAACCCCAAATCGCATTATGTAATTTGGTCATGTCATAGGAAGCCATAAAGGCACGCGTCACAAGTTTGAAGTCGAAACTTAAGAATCCAACTGCATGTACCGCGCCGTACGCAAAGCCATTGTTGAACGTATAGTTTTTGACAAAACTACTTTTGTAATTTGAATACATTCACACGTCACAAACACATACATCTCCATACAATAACGGCTAAGAAATTTTGCAGTTTTACAATTGTTATTTTTTTTATTCATTTAGCTGAGTAAATCGACAATAATAAAGTCTGCGATAGTCCCTGCATAAAATCTAGTCTCTAACTATCTCAATTTTGTGTTTGAAAAAGGATCTCGATAAAGTTAGCCACTCGGTTGATACAAACTTGCTGGGAATCGAATTTGCTCGATGCAGACCAACAAAATGTAACAAGCAATGCTTCTTGCGATCTTTTGACTTCGAGATAATGCATTTTATTTTTGATAAATGTTTTCGGGAACCAATTCATTTTGGTTCAGACGTCATATTTAAGATCCAAACGCCCTGTCTAGATATTGTAGATCGATGGTCTTTAACCATTATTAATTTGAAACTGTGCACACAAGAGTGTTGCTAACAGTTCACCCATATTACACCAAAAACTGTCAAACGTGTAGAATGTAATTGTAATATTATTAAATTTATTTTCGTTAGTTTATGAACTTCCTGTAATACCAAACACATTATAAAAAACAGCAGTCACGGAAGAGTGCATCTTTTTGTCCAACATTCAGTGTCCTTTGTCCAATATCCAACTTTAACCAACAAGAATTCGTCACATTGTTCGACATCCAAATTAAAAACGTTTTTTTTACTTGATTTTAAACATTTGGTATATATTCTATATGAAAATAATATTTCCCATGAATTTAAATCATTTTAGTCGTACTACAATTGAGCTAATTTCATTGTGTATGCTCTTTTCGTAAAAAAATACTTAAAGTCTTACTTCAACAAATTTGTGTTTTGGTCTGTTAGACAAAAACGAACTGAGGCGACAAAACGCATAACTTTCCGTATTTGCATGCCATATCTCCATCTGTTTCTATGTATCTATGTAGGTAACAGTCCAAGCTAAGACAAACCGTAAGTAACCGTACGATAGCTCTCTTAAGTGACATATATTTTAAATCTGAAAACAAAAACGTACCACACCATTGCAATACAAATCGAAAACAATCAACACGAACCAAAAGCAACCATTCAAAAGCTGTCCTTTTGTTAGTGACAAGAAACAAACAATCAGTGACCCCAATACAAGCAGGGCAGGCCGGTTGTTAGAGACCAAGGCAGACGCAGTTAGTGTCGTGCAGGAACGTGCTAGCTAGAAAGGGTGTGGACCTCCGGTCGCAGCGGCAGCGGCTGACAGTGAAGGGGCGCATGTTGACGAGCCCGTTGCGGCGCCCTAGGCCGGGCACGCCACCTCCCGGGCACAGGTCGTGCGCGCGGCAGCACCGGTCCGGCGCGCCCAGCTCGCCCAGCTCGCGCGGCGACTCAGCCAGCTGCCCGGCGCCGCACCACAGCATGCCCGGCGCGATCAGCAGGCTGCGCTTGCTCCTATAATGATCCACCAGTCAGAAAAGTAGGCCAGTAGACGTGAATCTCCCGTCTGCGCATGCGACGTTCTTTCACTCATTACTGTTTTCATCAGTAACTGCAGTGCCAGATGTGATATACTGGCATTTTAGTCGACGAGTCAGAATACTAGGCCATCACCAACAACTCGCTGACAATCTCCAGTCTGCGAATACGCCATCCTGTTACTCTACTCCCTTGTAAACTTCATTCCCGGGAAATGGAGTTCAAAGCTGCATTAACGTGGCACGCTGACATTTGGTTAGTGTAGAGTTCAAATCCTTGTAAGTAGTACATTTTACCTTATCTCACTCTTTTGTGAAGTCTTTGTTATTATTTTGGGTAATTTTTCTCCTGCGGCGCATAATGTGCTGAATAAGTAATTGCGGTAATCTGGCGTGTGTTGCTCAATTATAGCTGCTTTTTCGATGGCCTTGGTTAGTTTATCTAATTAACTACTGTACTAACATAAATACCATCCTTTTGATATAATGGCAATACACGACAACGAAAAAGTGGTCTATTAAAAATAAGGGAACCCAAAATTCCTAAATTATCATCATAATTGCTAGTTAGTATTGGTGCAGTGAAATAGAAGGATCATTGTGGTGGTTATTTGTCATAGTTTTTTTCTAAAAAGTTCATTATATCTGAATCTAGTACACTTGGCAAGCATTACAACCAGAAGGAACGTTTAAAAATTAGGAAATATTACAGATTTTATTGAAACGAATCCATCACTGCGTAGGTCAAATTTTGGCATTCTTTAAGGATCAAAGATCAAAGATCAAAGATCAAAGATCAAAGATCAAAGATCAAAGATCAAAGATCAAAGATCAAAGATCAAAGATCAAAGATCAAAGATCAAAGATCAAAGATCAAAGATCAAAGATCAAAGATCAAAGATCAAAGATCAAAGATCAAATATCAAAGATCAAAGATCAAAGATCTAAGATCTAAGATCAAAGATCAAAGATCAAAGATCAAAGATCAAAGATCAAAGATCAAAGATCAAAGATCAAAGATCAAAGATCGAAGATCGAAGATCGAAGATCGAAGATCGAAGATCGAACATCGAAGATCGTAGATCAAAGATCAAAGATCAAAGATCAAAGATCAAAGATCAAAGATAAAAGATCAAAGGTCAAAGATCAAAGATCAAAGATCAAAGATCAAAGATCAAAGATCAAAGATCAAAGATCAAAGATCAAAGATCAAAGATCAAAGATCAAAGATCAAAGATCAAAGATCAAAGATCAAAGATCAAATATCAAAGATCAAAGATCAAAGATCAAAGATCAAAGATCAGAGATCAAATAGTTAAGGCCGTTCCAGTGGAAGGCAACGATAAAAGAAATTGTAAACGGGGATTTGACAAATATGGTGATGGAAACGTAATGACGTTATAATAAAATATTTTAATGGCTTGATAGAAGATCTAGCTTGATATGTCATTTTTAGTGAAATAATTTGAAATTTGTTTGACTTTTGCGATAAAAAGCTGTTTTGCGCTTCCTCCTCCTTCTTGAGCGAACGTTTCGGACAGTTTTTCAGAGTTCATCAACAGGGCAGATGTGTCAGACGTGAGAGATTTGACAGATGCTACAGATATGACACATATGAAGCATTGAAGCGCATGCGCCACTACTGTCAAATCTGCCTTGATGAAAATAAATGCTATTCGAAACATTGACTCAAGTAAAAGGAATACGCAATACGTCTTAATCATCCAAAATTTAAAAAAATTCTAAGTAAATCTTAATTGATACCAAATTGTGAATTTTTCAATCGTATATCAAAATACTAACCTTTCTAGGGTCTCCTCATCTTGCCTCTCAACATCCTCTGCATCTCTGTCCATTCCAAGAGACTGCTGTAGCTGCCTATGAACACCATCGCAACGTTCCTCCAACACCCTGATGTCCAACCACTCGGCAATGTCTTCTGGAAGCTTGGATCCTTGCAACAGCTTAAAAACGGTCACATTCCTCAAAGAGTCATCCATCAGATCAAAGTTCTTCCTCGCCAAAACCCTGGCTTTTTGATTCCGCTTCCTTCCAAAACGCAAATCTGAATCAAATTTGGACAAATTACGAGCATTTTCAAAAGCGTAATTGCCATTCCTGACGCGTTTTGGCAAAATTTTACCAAAAGCGATTTTGTAATCGTCTCGGAAAACGGCTTGATCTTGTTGAAGGACCTCGAAATTTTCAAGCTTCTCTGCTTCAGATGGGATATCATCCAATTCAACATTTGAATATTCAAAATTATAATCAACATCTGAAGCAAAGGTCCCACCATTAAAATCATCCCAATCTTCATTGTTGTACAAATCTGTGTAATCGTCCAATTCTTTTTTCAAATCGCGCGATTTCTTTTCAGCATTTTGTCTTTTGTTGTTTTTCTTCTGTTGTTTTCTGCCAATCTTTGACAGGAATTTCTTCCTTTTTTCTTTCCTGCTTCCGCCTCTTTGGTTTTTATTGTTTTTCTTTGTGAATGTGGAGCTGAGGTCCTTTTTGAAATCCTTGAGGAACTTCCTGACGGTTGCGTCGTCTTCTATGTACTCACAGTCGACGATCTCTCCGGCTATGTTGGAGATAGTCTGAACGAAGTGTAGACCATCGGTTAACTGGCGAAGAACCAGTCCAACACTGCAAAGAAAAGAAATATAGTTTAGTATCATGGTTAGATCATTTCGTTTTGATTATTAGTATTTTTCATTTTAAGGTTAATCTCCATTTTTAGTTTGATTTTAGATATGATTTCACCCCCATACTAGAATTTACTCAGTGGGAACGCAACCAAAAATAGGCAAGTTACCTTAAATAATCCAAATCATGTTCATACTTTTCTTCTATTGTTTCAAGTGTCCAACTTTTAATAATATCGACACCACCATTCTTCGTTCTCATCTCTAATCACTTACCGTAAAGAGATTTAAGCCTCTTTAGAAAATTAATGTATTTATCGAAAATATAAAAGGTGTCAACGGCCAAGTATTGTCATCTTAAGAGTTAGCAACCCATCTGCTATAATTAATCAGTTTATGCAAATCGTCACCAACAAGTCTAAGATTTACAACCCTAGGCCAAACAGAGGACTTTGGAGCAGACCACTATTTTTATAAATTTCGTTATACAGTTATACGAAGACCTCGAAAATAAGAAGTAACACAAATCCTGTAAACACCCGTTTTCAATTAATTCATGGCATGTTTTTTATTCGGTCACTGCACAAGAGTCCCAACTGTCTGGGACCAGTGGGATAATGGCATCACGAGTTAGCCCATCCCATCTGCTACAATTCATCAGTTTATGCAAATCGTCACCAATGAGTCCAAGATTTACAACCCTGGGCCAAACAGAGGAGAGCAATAACAAAACAGAGCCTGTTGAAATAGGTTCCATGACAATTCAACACACGTTAACACGACAATTTTAAAAAGTTGTATAGTCATTAAATGTACGAAAAAATATTAAAAAAACTATCCCGAAAACCTTATCTTATCCATGATTACATTTTCAGGGTAGCTTTTAGGTCCAACTTTTAATGAATTCATATCACTTAAGTGATAAGGAACTCCAGTCCAATCTTTTATCTTTTTAATCAATAATGACGTTCAAACTTAAATACCAGCATATCCCGTTTTTTTCTAAAGTTAGTTTTCATAGTAAAAATAATTTTCAAAGTTTCACTTTTTCAAATCCCGCCATAACGCCCCGAATCTATGGCCAGTCGGTTTTGATCAGTTTTGAGGTTAGAATGTCAAATGTCAAAACATATTCATTGTAAACCATAACTAAACATAAGTAATAAAATTAAGTACCTTTTTTAAAAACTTTAACTCGATGAATAATAATAGTGTTGAGCATTAACATTATCATAATATCCGTATTGATAATTAGTTTTCTCGTGAATACTCTAATTTCTTAAATGAATAATAGTTTTTTTTTCTTTTATATTGATCAAAAATTGTAGAGCTTAAAGTAACCTAAATTATAAAAAAATTAAATTTCGACAAAACTAAAAAAAATCGAAAAATAAAAATGTCCGTACTAATCCAAAAACAGAATGCACACGTGACGTCAGACGTTCCAAATTCAATGGCACCAATATAGCAAGGTGTTTCGATGAGGTGATTATGTATTCACTTTTAAAATTATAAATTCTACGTAAAAATAAATACAATAAAAGTTATATATTCAGAATCAGCGTTTGTTGATCCATGCGAATATATATTTTTAAAGCATTTATATTTTCACTGAAGTTTTTTCTTCTTTCCATCATTTTTCTTCAATGTTATGTTACGTCACGGAACCGTATCGTTCTATCCTCGCAGCCTACCCCCAGTCCAGACGGCCCGGTCGGCAGGTCACAGTGTCACCGGACGGAATGCGGCGGGCATACCAATCCGGCCGTGCGTTCCGTACAAAGCTGCGGCGGAATGCAAAACGGTCACTAAATATTTCCATTATTTCACGTGACGATCTTAAACGCCGTGCGGTTCGTTAAAATTCTTCAAAACCAATGCACACACGGCTGTGTAACAAGCGGGAGGTTCACGAATATACGAGAGCAAGTCTCGTAAAAATATTTCACTTGAAAGTATGACAAAAAGATACAAATCATTTGTGATAGTTTGGCTTGATGATTTTTATAATGGTCGAGCAATATACGAGTAGTTAAAGTCTGACATTATATAGTGGACAAAAAAATGAGAGGGCTGCGATCGTTTAAAACGTTTTAAATGATAACACATTCATTCTTCGAAAAGCCAGAGACTTTGGGAATATTTCAACACTAAAATTATTATATTAGGCATGGAACTGGCAGAGGAAGGATGAAAGTAGACTGAATGCTGTAGAAATGAGATCTCTGAGACGAATGTGTGGTAAAAACCATGTATGATCGAGTGAAAAATGTTGAGATGCGTAAAGAATGCAAGGCTGATGTAAGCGTAGTGAGCAAGATTAAGAAAGGGACGCTTAGATGGTTTGGCATGTAGAGCGAATGAACGAAGAAAGGAGTGTAAGGAGAATATATGACGCGAATGTGAATGGAAGAAGAAGCCGGGGACGCCCGAGGAAGACATGGCAATATCAAATACTGAGTCGGGCCATGTCAGAAGTCGGAATAATAGAAGAGAATGTATGAGACGATGTATGAATGTGAATGAAGCAAGAAGTGTATGCCAAGATCGAGTTGTTTGGCGGTCCGTCCTCTCTGCCTACCCCTGCGGCGAAACGGCGTGATGGTTAGTTAGTTAGTTAGGTTAGTTAAAATTATTATACTCTTCCTTAATTCGTAGTCAAGTCGAATACAATTCTTCTACATGGCCCCCTCACCATAAAATTGACTCCGACTCCATTGAAAAAGTTTAACATAAATGTTAACTATAAATTCGGATAACCTATTGAAACTATAAATTAAAATCACGTAATGAAAGAACTAAAATTATTATAACACTCGGATAGAAGACTTGTTTCTGACCTAACTTTTATTTTAAAAATTGTTAGTGGTTTTATAGACAGCCCCGATATAGTCAGCTTAATTAAATTTTATATTCCAACAAGAACGAATAATTTCAGGACTGAGTCATTCAAACATTCATTGGTACCTCGACTCCACACAGTAATTAATACATATTCAGATATAGAAGACATTTTCAACTGCTCGGAATACAAATACAAACAAACGATTATTGTATACATCCTCAATAATTATTAATATATGTGTCTAGAGTATAAGTAACAGTGAATGTGAGGTATGTTTTGATTATTCCCCTCTGTAACTTATTACTTAGAATGGTACTCACACTATGTTATTCCTGTATTTGTTAGATATTTTATCTATGTACCTACTGTGATGTGTTTTGCACCTGTATATTATAACTAACTTTATATGTAAAAGCCCATATAGGACGTATATTATACAATAAATAAATAATTTCGGTTGTGACGTGAGAACGTAACATTCAAAATCAAATTATCAATTCGGATATAATTCTAAAATTGTATTTCTTATCTACACACATATATATATATATATAGAACGTCTAAAATTTAGCAGAGTTCAAACGGGTCTTAAAAACTAAATTGTTCAAAAAATCCTAACTTCATGTACGTAGATACATAATTTCAGGTAATTTTTTCTTTTGATCCTCCATAGCTTTTAGTTGCGGTTTTCTCCTCCTTGTTATTCAATTCCCTTAGTATCCAGTAAAAGATCATGCATATAATGTCATAATATTCTCTTGCTCTGTTGTTATTTGTACCTACTTTATATTTGATTATTTACACCCTTAGCTTCTAAATTGTTATAGTATAATAGCTAAAATGTTCATCTAAGTGAGTCTGCTACTCGTGAATATTTAAAATTACATGCATGTAATATACATTTTATTATCTAATTATAGGTTAGGTTATTTTGTGTAGATTTTCTTGCTCTTTTGATATTTGTACTTTACATTTGATTATTTATACCCCTAGTTTATTATAAATTGTGCATGTAAGTGAGTCTGCTGCTCATCAGTATTTTATGTCATAGTTTTATTTTGCATATATATAAAATTCCATAACTTTATCACGCTTCAAACGCAACGCTTAATATTTGATCAAATCTTGTTATTTAAAATTATTAATAATAGCCTGGACTCGCCAGAACTCATTAACTTTATAAACTTTCACATACCATCAAGAACAACCCGACAAATCGATTTTTTTTTATTTGCCCGCATGCAGGTCCAATCTCAGGATAAATTCTCCAATTCCCCGTATTTGTGCCCAATATAACGCACAATTTCACAATATCGACATTCTTCACAATACCCTCTCAAAATATCGAACCGCAATAATACGTACGACCACAAATTGTGATGCACGCCTGTAAAATGTATCGAGAGCATCTCCTGTCCCGATCCTATCTTCCTCTTCCTCTCCTCTTTTAATTCTTATTTTGTTTTTTTGTAATAAAACATACTTTTTTAACCACTTTTAGCATAAGAAACTTTGTTGGCTTACCTTTTGTAAAACTTCCTTTGTATATAAATCTGTACTAAAAGCTGTTTGTTTCTTACAAATAAATAAATAAATATATACTACAATAACAGATATACTATGTAGTATATCTGTTATTTTACAATTGTATTGGGTTAGGTTAGTTAGTGTAAAGCGCACTTGAGGCGAACCTTCACAAAACTGCGCTATAGAAATTAACTCTTATTATTATTATTATATAATGGTCAGCATAGTTGTCTTCCAAACAGTTGTTCCGGGTTCGATTCTCGGCCGTGGAAATATTTTATTATTTTTTTATTTTTTTATATGAATACCGTACAAGAGTCCCAAACTGCTCCCAACCGTCTGGAGCCAGTGAGACTATGGCATTCCCAATTGGGGAATGTTGTGAGGCTGAAGGTAGTGGGGAGGGGAAGAAGGGGGAGAGGAAGGTGGGGAAAAGGGTAAATACCTGGCTATTCAGATCTGGTCACCAAACACGGCTAAAAGCCATTTCAAGCAACGTTTCAATTCTGAATGGTGGTCTTTCACCAGGGCGATACTGAAAGCATCTTCCACTCTGGAACGTGCGCAAATATACTATATATTATTTTTAAATGAATTAATTGTGAAACAACACAAATTAATTAAATAAAATTTACTCGCGCACGCCGGTATTTTAACCCGCGACCTTCGGATTCGTAGTCGAGAGCCTTACCCCTCGACCATGGAGGCCGTCAATCCATTCCAATCCTGTCATTCTTCACGGGTCTACTCTAGTTTTAACATAAAAGTTAACCAGAATGGTGTCAGGACGAAAGTATACAGCAGTGAATTTCAGATTTTAAGAAATTTTGTTAATGTTAATTTTTTTAGACTTGCCCCCGTGCAACAGTGAACCTGTAAGCCAAACGCGCTCGTTCTCAGAAGCATTCACGCCGCCGAGACCAACACTACCACATCCCAGACACAATCTAAATGCGAAACACGACCCTATACCGTATTTATCCTAATCAACCAGTTACCAATACCTCTAATAACGTCCTACCGCTGAGAGCTACGTCGCTACCTCTTTTTAACCTCGTTCAAACAGGGCGATTTTGTCGCTGATGCTTTGAGTAGTACTCGACTCGATTAGAGCATGTTCAATTCTAGTCGCTAGAAGCGCAAGTCGTGTGATCCAGTCGCTGCTACACAGCGCTACTATCGCCTCCTCTGACATCTCAAATCGTTATCAGTGGAGGAAGGATTCCCAAAGTAAGATACTAGCAATTATCACACCCCGAGGGAGGTTGCAGTTATCCAAAGGGGCGGCGATGGCCTCAGGGAGAAATGGGAGGCGGAAAAGGCTAAAATAGGCATCAAAATTCAAGGTTCATTGTTGAAAGAATTACGCAGCAAAATGAACTGTTCGATTACTCTATTAATTTATAGATGAATTAATAGTTTATGTTTTTTTATTTTTTTATTTCTCGCTTTCCTTACTTTTATTTATATTTATTTGTAAGAAACAAACAGCTTTATAAAAAAGGAAGTTTTACAAAAGCCGAAAAGGTTTCTTGTGCTACCAGTGGTTAAATACAGATGTTTCATTAGGAAAAAAAAATACTGATTGGAGTATATGTATTTTTATTTATTTACTGACTGGACTATCTGTATTTTTATGTCTCTACTAAATGAATTTTTATGTCTCTACTGACTGGACTATGTGTATTTTTATTTATCTACTGACTGGACTATTTGTATTTTTATGTCTCTACTGACTGGACTATATGTATTTTTATTTATTTACTGACTGGAGTATATGTATTTTTATTTATCTACTGACTGTACTATATGTATTTTTATGTCCCTACTGACTGGACTATATGTATTTTTATGTCCCTACTGACTGGACTATATGTATTTTTATGTCCCTACTGACTGGACTATAAGTATTTTTATTTATCTACTGACTGGACTATATGTATTTTTATGTCCCTACTGACTGGACTATATGTATTTTCATGTCTCTACTGACTGGACTATATGTATTTTTATTTATCTACTGACTGGACTATATGTATTTTCATGTCTCTACTGAGTGGACTATATGTATTTTTATTTATCTACTGACTGGACTATATGTATTTTCATGTTTCTACTGACTGGACTATATGTATTTTTATGTCCCTACTGACTGGACTATATGTATTTTCATGTTTCTACTGACTGGACTTAATGTATTTTTATTCATCTACTGACTGGACTATATGTATTTTTATGTCCCTACTGACTGGACTATATGTATTTTTATGTCCCTACTGACTGGACTATATGTATTTTTATGTCCCTACTGACTGGACTATATGTATTTTTATTTATTTACTGACTGGAGTATCTGTATTTTTATTTATCTACTGACTGTACTATATGTATTTTTATGTCTCTACTGACTGGACTATATGTATTTTTATGTCTCTACTGACTGGACTATATGTATTTTTATGTCCCTACTGACTGGACTATATGTATTTTCATGTCTCTACTGACTGGACTATATGTATTTAATCGTTTTTAAATAACGATTTACTAATGATTCCACATGTAATTTTCTTTTCTCTACATAAAAATTAATGTTTCCCAAAAATTACTACACCAGTTTCGCTGAAAATAACACAGTGTGTTCTTATTAGTGCCGGAAAGGTTTAGAGGGAAGTTTGAATGAAATCCAACACGTAAAACTGTTGCTATAACGTTTTAAAATTAGTATGAAAAACATTGAATCAGCCTTGTTAGATATACCACTTTGGTTAGCCACAGATTACATATTCAATAAAAGAAGGTTTGTTTGTATAGAATATTTTTAATGTTTGGAATGAAATAAAAATTTAAAACGAACGTTTCTCTGTTTCTTTGTTTAGAGATAGTAATAGTCGTCAAAAGGCATTACTTTCGTATTGAAATCAATTATGGCGTCCAAACGACAAGCAAGAATTCACAACTTCAGCTAGAATATATTAAAAAAAAACTTATACACTCAGAATTAGCGATTGTTGATCTATAGTTATTTCTGAAGATATATTATTTTTCAGAGTTCCTTACTTGGGATGCCATAGTGGCTCACTGGCTCCGGTTAGCGGCGAGCAATAGCAAAAACATGATTTAGAATTAATTCTACTTCACAATGGAGCTATCAGCAGTTTAATATAATAATATATACGAGTACGTACCCGGAATTCGGCGGTCACCTCAAATTAAAGTAAGTTATTAAAATCAGTTGCAGAAAAAAGGCTCGATTATATGAAACAGGTAAATTTTTTGATGACAGAGACAATCGGGTATAGTATTTTAGTTTCCGCACGTGTCGAATATTAATTAGGTCACAGAAAATTCTCTATGGCATATCGGTTTACGCCAACGCGAGAATTTATAAATGAAAATAACCTGATGAAAAACAATTCAACAATCAACAGAACTTTGATTATAAATTATAATACATGCTGTCCCGATGCGATGGAAGTTATTTAATTGTTTTTACCGTGAAAACATCTTTTACGTTTTATTTGGAGCGCGTAAATAAAATAAACAGACGGAAAATTAACGTCATAAACTTTTTTATTAAAATGATTAAAGTGTAAATTCGATTGATCTGAACTCCTGCATTTAATCAACCTATACACACCTAAAAGAAATACAAGACAAACATAAACATCTTACATATGTATATCCCGTTCCAACTACAGCTTGCATTCCCCAATTCAACGCTTACACTCGGTAACTAATACTTAAACGATATGGATGTATTTAACAACAATCTGAACTTGGCAAAATTTAAAAAAAAAATGACGAACGAGTTATTCCTACCTATTTTATAAATTGTTTGACAGCGAAAGTAACTATCTCCAAATAAAGAAACATTCATTTGAATATTTTATTTCATTCCAAACGTTTATTTTTTCAAAATATATCTAAATCATAAAGTTCTTAAGTAGGTACCATTTCAAGGTTTGGGTAGGGTATTTCCAGTAATTTCTATGACTATATAATTTTCTTCTTCTGTTAATGCCTTAAGCCAAGTTTTTCAGGACTTAATGCAATTATTGATTGAATTACTTTGTTTGATACTATGTGGGAGTTTGTTGTATAATTTTACCACTAAAAATTGAAAGCTTCTCTGTCCAACAGTAGTATTACAGTTAGGTACATTTAGCTTGCCTAGTTGCTTTGCTCTGGTATTATAAGCATGAGGAGTAATAGCCATTTTGTCCTTTTAAGACGATTAACTAGAATATTTTAGAACACTTAAACGCTGAAATGTTTAAAAAAATTGTTGTTGACGTCAACACACTTAACATTGCTTCTAAATTGTTATAGTATAATATCTAAATTGTTATAGTATAATATCTAAATTGTTATAGTATAATATCTAAATTGTTATAGTATAATATCTAAATTTTTATAGTATAATATCTAAATTGTTATAGTATAATATCTAAATTGCTATAGTATAATATCTAATTTTTTATAGTATAATATCTTAATTGTTATAGTATAATATCTAAATTGCTATAGTATAATATCTAAATTTTTATAGTATAATATCTAAATTGTTATAGTATAATATCTAAATTGTTATAGTATAATATCTAAATTTTTATAGTATAATATCTAAATTGTTATAGTATAATATCTAAATTGTTATAGTATAATATCTAAATTGTTATAGTATAATATCTAAATTTTTATAGTATAATATCTAAATTGTTATAGTATAATATCTAATTTTTTATAGTATAATATCTAAATTGTTATAGTATAATATCTAAATTGCTATAGTATAATATCTAAATTTTTATAGTATAATATCTAAATTGTTATAGTATAATATCTAAATTGTTATAGTATAATATCTAAATTGTTATAGTATAATATCTAAATTTTTATAGTATAATATCTAAATTGTTATAGTATAATATCTAATTTTTTATAGTATAATATCTAAATTGTTATAGTATAATATCTAAATTGCTATAGTATAATATCTAAATTTTTATAGTATAATATCTAAATTGTTATAGTATAATATCTAAATTGTTATAGTATAATATCTAAATTGTTATAGTATAATATCTAAATTGTTATACTATAATATCTAAATTTTTATAGTATAATATCTAAATTGTTATAGTATAATATCTAAATTGCTATAGTATAATATCTAATTTTTTATAGTATAATATCTTAATTGTTATAGTATAATATCTAAATTGCTATAGTATAATATCTAAATTTTTATAGTATAATATCTAAATTGTTATAGTATAATATCTAAATTGTTATAGTATAATATCTAAATTTTTATAGTATAATATCTAAATTGTTATAGTATAATATCTAAATTGTTATAGTATAATATCTAAATTTTTATAGTATAATATCTAAATTTTATAGTATAATATCTAAATTGTTATAGTATAATATCTATTATAGTATAATATCTAAATTGTTATAGTATAATATCTAAATTGCTAGTATAAATTCAAATTTTTATAGTATAATATCTAAATTGTTATAGTATAATATAAATTGTTATAGTATAATATCTAAATTGTTATACTATAATATCTAAATTTTATAGTATAATATCTAAATTGTTATAGTATAATATCTAAATTGCTATAGTATAATATCTAATTTTATAGTATAATATCTAATTGTTATAGTATAATATCTAAATTATAGTATAATATCTAAATTTTTATAGTATAATATCTAAATTGTTATAGTATAATATCTAAATTGTTATAGTATAATATCTAAATTTTTATAGTATATCTAAATTGTTATAGTATAATATCTAAATTGTTATAGTATAATATCTAAATTTTTATAGTATAATATCTAAATTTTTATAGTATAATATCTAAATTGTTATAGTATAATATCTAAATTGTTATAGTATAATATCTAAATTGTTATAGTATAATATCTAAATTGTTATAGTATAATATCTAAATTGTTATAGTATAATATCTAAATTGTTATAGTATAATATCTAAATTTTTATAGTATAATATCTAAATTGTTATAGTATAATATCTAAATTGCTATAGTATAATATCTAAATTTTTATAGTATAATATCTAAATTGTTATAGTATAATATCTAAATTCCTATAGTATAATATCTAAATTTTTATAGTATAATATCTAAATTGTTATAGTATAATATCTAAATTGTTATAGTATAATATCTAAATTGTTATACTATAATATCTAAATTGTTATAGTATAATATCTAAATTTTTATAGTATAATATCTAAATTGTTATAGTATAATATCTACATTGTTAAAGTATAATATCTAAATTGTTCACTAAGTGAGTCTGCTACTCGTGAATATTTAAATTTGCAAGCAGGTAATGTATACGTTATTTTCCAATTATATTAGATTAGGTTATTTTGTGTAGATTTTCTTGCTCTTTTGATATTTGTACTTTACATTTGATTATTTAAAGCACTAGTTTATTGTAAATTGTGCATGTAAGTGAGTCTGCTGCTCATGAGTATTTTATGCCATAGTTTTAATCTTCAAAAATATACTAAAATAACAGATATACTGTGTAGAATATCCGTTATTTTACAATTAAATTAGGTTAGGTTAGTTAGGTGCACTTGAGGTGAACCTTCACAAAACTGCGCTATAGAAATCAACTCTTATTTATTCTTTGTATGCAGGCACGTGACATCACAGCACATACGAATCACTTGTTCCCTGCACTTACTAATGAAAATAAAGTGTCGAAATAATTGAATGAAGTCATCAGTACGATATTGTTGATATGTGATACTGTTCACTAGCTCTAATACGTTACCAATATTCCTCTAGGGAAGCCATTAATGCAAGGAGTCAATTCAGTCGCTCATATTTCGAAGGAAATGGAAACAACTCTAAATGAAGAAAAATCACTGATATTATTTTATTTTAGTACATAAAACAGACAATATGTCCAAAACTTACAAACATTAATGTTTACATAGCTATAATAATTAACAAGTATAAATAACAATAGAAATGATACTAAAGCAAATGAAAAACAACTGAAAGATAAAAAACATATTATAAGTAGGTACATAAACTAACTCCTTATTGTCACCTGTACTGATGGTACACTGTTTTGGTACTTAATAAAGGGCATCATCACATTATCAGTTTGATACTAAGAGGAACGGCTGCGCAGCCTGTTTCATACAAAACTTAATTTTGGATTTGAGGCCAAAATACTCAACTAAACCTAATGATCTTTTTTTCATCAAAAAGTATAGTAAATATCTAGCACGGATTAGAGGTAATTTATTTATTTTTGTTTTACATTATGAAATATAGGCCATTAAAGGAATTGATTTTTCGCGATTTTAGAGGGCTAACGGTGATTAAAAAAATATAAAAATATCATATGGTGAACTTTAAATTAAGATAAAAACAAATTATTTTTATAAACAATAATTATTAGCCTGAAACACTCGTCCAAATTGAAAAAAACCTTTCCGAGCAAAGGTAAATGTCGCCGACAGGACTCGAACCTGCACCCTTCTGATTGCCGGTCAGATGCTCTACCATTGGGCTATGTCGGGTTTGCCATAAGCCGACGTAGCTCAATGGTAGAGCATCTGACAGGCAATCAGAAGGATGCAGGTTCGAGTCCTGTCGGCGACATTTATCTTTGCTCGGAAAGGTTTTTTTCAATTTGGATGAGTGTTTCAGGCTAATAATTATTGTTTATAAAAATAATTGTTACCCTTTGCGCTATGCACAAAAATCTTGTCCAAAGTTTTAAAGAACTTTAGTTTATCAATTAATAAGATAAAAACGATCAATTTCCGTTGCAACACAAATTTGCCTTACGTAATTTAAAATGTCGATCCGAAAAAACGTTTTTTTTTTAATGTTCTGTTTTGTATTTTTATTTAGGTAATCATATTTAAATAGCAATTAGGATATATATTTTTTAAATACGATAAACCCACAAATAATTTTCTAAGTTCCCTCTAAAATTATGAAAATTGTTTTTTTTTTCATGGCATATAATTCATAATTACAAAAAAAAAAAATACTTCTCATCCATACTAGATATTTACTAAACAGTTAATTTTTTTAAAAATATATCATTCAGTTTGGTTGGGTATTTTGGCCTCAAATCAAAAATTAAGTTATGTATGAAACAGGCATCACAGCCGATTAACTTAATGGATTAATTGTGTCATTAAAAATGTCTATTTCATTATTAGAGCAGTGTATAGTATTGCAATTTCTTAATTAATGTCCGCGGTAAAGGAGACGAATATCCCGAATTTGTATGATAGGTTTTAATATAAAAAATGTATTTTATCCTCCTTATTGATTGTCTTGTTGGTGTATTAATGTTCATTTGTGATAAAATGTTTGATGTATCAATTGATGCATGTATAATTTTGTACAAAAGGAATACATCAGAAAGTTTACGTCTGACTGACAGAGATTGTAGTTTATAGTGCGAAATTCGATCATTTTACCTTCCAAATTGATCAAATAAACCTTCACGATATGCAAATAACACGGGTAGTGCGTAGGGACATGAAAAATTCGCATTATTTTTATAAAATTTGATCATTTTTCAGCAAAAACGTTGTTAATTTGCAACTAAAGTGGTGTATGTATTTTAATTTTTTTTTAAATGTAATGTTGTATTAGTTATTTGTTTTCTAAAATCGAAAAAACAAATTAAAATGAAGCTACGTTCCATTTTTTATCTATGCAAGCTTGTCAAAACCATAGACAAAAAATATTTAGAACTTACAATATTACTTCCTTGTTTTAAAATGGCAGAATATCGCGTGAAAAGTGCGAAAATTTGCGGTTATTCTTATACAAAAAATTGTGAACTAACTTGTTGGTTTATCATATTATCTGTTAGAAAGGATTGCATTTCATTGCCCTGAATGCCACACGAGATTTAGTATACCGAACGGTAAATCTAAGGCCGCCCGCTGACGGTCCAGTATTGAATCGACATAAGCCGAGTGCAGCAAAAATTCGTTTCTGCATGGACTCAACACACAAGTCTGCAGATGTCAGTACATTTTTAGCCACTAAAGTGTCGGTATCGCAGATTTCTGTTATACCGTCCTCCATTTCGCATGTCGTCGAATCTTCGACAAAAGAAATGTTATTAATAAAAATTTCCTTAAGCGATCTTAAAATCGAGAAGCTACTGAAATCTCGTACCGGGTGCTGTATGCTGGAAGTACGTTGCACCGCTCCCGCTTAAATATCACATTATATTTTGTTCTAAAAATCCGTGTAAAAGCCTAGATGGACTTATTATCAACAAAATTAAAATTATTATAAAGTTATTGTTTACGCAGCGAAAATATATCTGAATCGGTTCCGATTTCCCTAGGGCTAGACCGGCCTACCTCAACGTATACAAAGCAATTCCCCCCCTCTTATAAAATCGTCAAATTCTAATTGAATCAGGGTAATGTACCAACCCGAAGAAATATAATTCATTTAGTTGTTGAAGCCATCATTCTAACTGTTACATATTATCAGTGGCATGACCGAGTCGAACTGAATGGGGGTGGATAAAATGATAAACAGACAAATAGGATACACGATTTAAAGCTCAATCCGTACAATTATTCATTCTCATGTTGTAACCTAGAAAACAGAAAAGAGCAACTTTAAAAAATCCCCTCAAACGAGAAATTTCTTGAGCTGTGTATTGACAAACCCCCTGACATTTAAAGAACATATTTCAATCCCTCTATTGATATGTTTGGTGTAACCTTAAGTGACCAGCTCAGGTATGGGGGCTCCATTAAAGCCAGAGTAAAGTTAGCCTCTCGGAAGCTGGGCGTATTGTACAGAGCCCGCAGATACTTTAATAGTTACAACTGCTGACCCTGTACAAATTGTAAGTGCGCCCCCCTGTAGAATTTGGTAGCCACCTCTGGTCAGGAGGCCCAAAATATCTGAAAAAACCCTAGAATCTATGCAGAAACGGGCGGTCCGTTTGATAGATTCGCCTATCTTAACAAATGGATTGCAATATTTGGAGCACAGACGTCAGGTGGGAATGCTGTCTTTGTTCTATATTTTGTTCGGTATTTTAATGGAAGATGCTCTGAGGAACTAGCGTTATTGATCCCTTCGGCACCGGTGCATAGTCGAGAAACACAACAAACGCGCGCCCAAGATGCACACTCGTCCTTGTGTTCAACAGCTCGGCTGTGGAATGATCTGCCGGCCTCTGTGTTTCCTTTCTCCTACAAAATCTGTCTCTTCAAGATCCGCATTCACTCCTACCTATCCTCTAAAATACCCTCCACACAGTACCTCAAAGACAATATAGGCTCTGAGGGAAATTATTTCCCTTAGAGCATCCTGTAAAAAAAAGGAATTAAAGATAAAATATCCCCTTACCTGGGGTTTTTAGCAGATTATCGTATCTGACTAATTAATTAAAAATAGAATTATATTACAGCCTAGTTCAGTCACATCTGTTTCTAACTCAACTTTTATTTTTAAAATTGTTAACGGTACTATCGACAGCCCTGATTTATTTACGTTAATTAACTTAAACAGTCCAACTATAACCACTAATCAAAAAAAAATTTAACTGTACAAATAATTTTAGGTCATAGTCATTCAAAAACTCGCTTGTACCTAGACTTCACGCAGAAGATTCTTTCAGATATATTAGATATTTGTTCGACTGCACGGAATACGAGAAGACTATAATAGCGTACATTCTCTGCAATAACTAAGAAGCTACGTGTCTATAGCATAATTATGAGTGAATGCGATGTGTGTTTTGTAGACAATGTTATTGCTGAATTTATTTATGAGACATTTGAAATATTTAGTTGTTGTATTTTGTGAATACGGTCTATACTAACATTGAACCCGCCATGTTGTACTGAGGTTTGCCCATAGATGTACCACTCTGGTTAGCCACAGATTACAAATTCAAAAAAAAAAAGAAAGTTTGTTTGGGTAGAATATTTCCAAAATGAAAACACGAGTAGGTACCTACTTAAATACTTTATTATTTAGATATATTTTGAAAAATAAATGTTTGAACAAAATGAAATTTTCAAATGAATCTTTCGTCACAAGGCATTACTTTCGCTATCAAATCGATTATGGCACCCAAACCACAAGCAATAAGTAACAAATTCATAACTTTATAAAAATAAATAAAAATTTACAATTCCCGTTTAGAATTTATTTGAAAACTGTCCTAGACATGGTAGAATAGGGTGAAATAACATCAAATAACATTGTCAACTTCTAATGCGAACTGTCATGTGTGTCTCGGGGGGACTCTGTGGTAGGAGACAGGTAATCGGAGCGAAGAGGGAGAAGGTTAATCTAGTAACTGCGACAATAGACAAGCCACTGGGGAATGGTGACAATAACAACTAGTTTGCTTTTTGCTTTTCCACAATGAAGGGGCACTCAAATTTTAAGAAGCGTAGAACACACCCTATAATCGGTGTTTTATAAAGGACTGCGGTGTTTCTATTAAGATTGATCTACCACGCTATGATTCACTCACATTTAACGTATCTTTCCGGGATTTGGGGATTTGCTACCAAAAAAATGATTTCACAGATCCAAGTCATTCAAAATAAAGCCCTGCGAAATATCTTTAGTTTGCCATGGGACACACACGTCAAAGACATCTACAGGAACTCCCAAATACTTCCGTTTAACACCATGTGAAATTACAAATACTATCTTGCACGTAATTCAACAATCGGCACATGCTAACACCACACTCAATTACAATCACGACGTACAACAACACAACAAAATAAACCACAACAAACTACATAAATATATGGAATAAAATCTTTAGAATATATACCTTACACACAAAACAATAAATTACCCAACGATATTAAAAATGCAAGGCAATGTGAAAGGTCTCAAAGTAAGATGCTTCAACTCTATTATTTGAAAGAATACCTCAAGGATTAATGCTGTGACGTGTCTCTGTAATAAGTATAACTATATAATGTACCAGTGATACGTCTTTATTACAAATGTTGTTAATGTACTGTGAATTTTAATTATGTATTTTAAATATTAAGTATGTTTGTTTCAAAAACGTACTGCAGGTTCTGTATGTGTTCCCACAATGAGTTTCTTAACTCTTGGAAATACAATGCATAATGTATTGCATACTTTTTAATAATTCTTTTTATTTATTTAATCATTAAAAATGATATTAAAACAATCAAAATGAAACATGAAACCGAAAAGAATAATATATCGATAGTTATTGGGACTCTAACCCAGAACCTCGTGGTGTATCCGGGACCTTTGGCTCAATCCACTGAGGTAGAGCTATCCTAATCGAACGTATTTAATTAATTCAGATATATTTTTGGCTGTTGCATTTTTATCGTGACTACAAGATTTTACCCATTAATCATTAGATAGTGTCTCGGATATACCTACCCGATTTTTATTTAGAATTTTGAAAAAGTTTTCCTGAGAAATTATTGTGTTTAAATTAGAGTTGGTTTTTTTTGTATACCGCACAAGAGTCCCAAACTGCTCCCAACCGTCTAGAGCTAGTGAGACTATGGCATTCCCAATTGGGGAATGTTGTGAGGCTGAAGGTATTGGGGAGGGGAAGTAGAAGGGGGAAAGGAAGATGGGGAAAAGGGGAAATACCTGGCTATTCAGATCTGGTCACCAAACACGGCTAAAAGCCATTTCAAGCAACGTTTCAATTCTGAATGGCAATACTGAGAGTATCTTCCACTCTGGAGCGTGTTAACGTTAAGAATTAATTGTTTAATAAATTATAATATAATAAGTTAATAAAGTTGGAAAGCCCTGAAGTGAAGGAATGCATAGATTTAGTGAATTGTCTCGTGTCGGGGGGACTGGATTGCACTTTCCGTAGATCCCCATTCCCCCTGCGAGAAAAGGGAGAGGGGAAAAGACAGGGGGTAGCAACAGCAGTGACGATGTCCCCCTCAGATATTAGCTAGATACTTGTTAACAACGGTATAATTTAATAAAAACACCCTGTACAGGAACTCCCTAAAAGTGTTATCAATACTGATTTGTAGGAAACATTTACAAAAGAACTTACGGCTCTTAAGCCTCAGACAGGTCAAAAATATTGATAAACTGTAATCTAACTATGGCATCCTCATTGTGACAACTTATTTATATGATTTTATTTACTCCCACCCAATTCTAATTTGGACGGATTTTTAAAAATAATGATTTAATATCTGTAAAATCGACCTTATTCTCTATTCTGTGAGGTTTTTACATTTATAATGTGTTTCCCCGTATTGAAATGATTAAAAATAGCCTTAAATGCCGAAACATCTGTCACAATAATAAAAATTAAAAATACTTGCAGAACTTAAAAATAACATTATTAAATTTGATTATTTTTTTTTTAAATAATGAATTGTATACTTTTGTTAGTGATTTCGTATTTTTTTTTCTCTTTGGCTTAAAATCTTTATCATCCAGTTCCACTCCGGACTGTACGAGTATGTATAGCTGAGCAGTGAACTTTTGGTAAATTGCTAAAAAAAAAATGCGTTTTTATTATTACTATTGTTATTAAGAGGATTGTACTAGCCAAAAATATTGCTAGAAGCTGTGCGTCTTATATGACCACAAATATAGGTAATGGACATGATGGAAAGACTGATAGGGATATAGAAAAAAGGGTAAATGCAGGAAACTCCATTAACGGAGGACTTGGCGCTAACAAAAAGTTGTCCAAAGAAGCGAAGCTAGCAGTCCACAATGGAGTGCTAATACCAACCCTGATGTATGGCAGTGAGGCACGGAATTGCCAGAGGAAGGATGAAAGTAAACTGAATGGTGTAGAAATGAGATCTCTGAGACGAATGTGTGGTAAAACCATGTATTATCGTGTGAAAAATATTGAAATTCGTAAAGAATGCAAGGTTGATTGATGTAAGCGTAATGAGTAAGATTAAAAAAGGGACGCCAAGATGGTTTCGACATGTGGAGCGAATGAACGAAGAAAGGAGTGTAAGAAGAATGTATGACGCGAATGTGAATGGAAGAAGAAGCCGGGGACGTCCGAGGAAGACATAGCACGATCAAGTGAATCAAATATTTGAAGTCAGAAGTCGGAATAATAGAAGAGAATGTATGAGACGATGTATGAATGTGAATGAAGCAAGTAGTGTATGCCATAGTTGTTTGGCGGTCAGTCCTCTCTGCCTACCCCTGCGAGGAAACGGCGTAATGGTTAGTTAGTTAGTTAGTTAGACATAAAATTCGCTGGGCAAGCGAAGCCTAGAAATGTTTGTTCTAGACGTAAAAAGTAGTTTTTATTTATTTTGTTAAGAATTTTTTCAAGAAAGAAAAATATTAATCAAGGGGATCTTTTACAATTAATTTTATCTATAAAGTAGTATTTTGTAATAACTTCTTTCTTACATGCGTTAATCATTTTATTTCAAATCTTATCAAGGAATTTTTAGGAAACGTTTCAATTTCGCTAAAGCATATGTTTTGGTTTTTATAGATTTATCAAAATAGTGATTTAACTGATAGCTTCGCCTTAAATCGGTTTTCTTACGAAACGGCTTAAATCGCACTTCTAGACTGTTCAGTGTTCAGTGGCGTAACGTAATTACCAACAACCGACAGTGGGACAGATTTGGTTACATTAAATTTAGTTGTTGAACCGAAGGGGGATTCACTCAGCATGCTTTTGTAATAATTGTTAGTTTTGTATTGTATTCCATTATAACAGCATATATTAATAGAGGTATTACTTCGTGAGGATTGCTTTATTAACGGTCCTAGACTAGCAACCAATTCTTGTATTATGAGTATTATGATTTCTATGTTGAATGCAATAAAAAATCTAAGGCAGTATTTCTCAACGTTATTTGTGCCATCCCACTTCGACGCTTCAACAATTTGCTTGCCCATTCCCCACAAAAAATTGTACAAATATTAAAAAAAAATTGTTCGCACCATTCATGTAGATGGTCTAAATTAGCTTGTGAAATTTGTATATCATATACATTTCGCATTGTTTCAAATAATTTTAGGTCTTCTGCACATAGTAGGACCTGTACATCTTTAAATTTGTTTACAATGTCATTAATAAAAATTAAAAATAATGTTGGGCCGAGGTGGGGGCCTTGAGGAACCCCACTTGTGGCCTCGAATATGTAAGACTGTACAAAATTAATCTTCACACTAAGCACCATATTACTAAAGTTACTGACAATCCAGATCAACAAAGTACCTTTGATGCTCAACAGTCGGAGTTTAATGATGTAGTTGTGATGTCAAACTTTATCAAATGCTTAAAATCGGTGTACATAGTGTCCACTCTAGTGAAAGTTGTATGCTTCCAAGGGGGAACTCACCACGCGTTTCATTAATTACGAATAATAAATAAGAATATAAACACAAAAAAATTGTAGAAAAAGTCGGGGATGACCGAAGATGGCACTTGAGTCGGGCCATATCAAAAGTCAGAATAGTAGAATAGTATGTATGCATGTGAATGAAGCAAAAATATTGGTTCGAGACAGAGTTGTGGAAGGTCAGTTAGATGTTTTGGGCTTGTAGAACTGGCGGAGGAAGGATGAAAGTTGACTGAATGCTGTAGAAATGAGATCTCTGATGCAATTACGTGGTAAAACCATACATGATCATGTGAAAAATGTCGAGATTCGCAAATAATGAAGTCTGAAGAGATTGTATGAGACGTTGTATTAATATGAATGAAGCAAGTGTATGACAAGATGGAGGTGTTTGGCGGTCCATCCTCTCTGCCTACCCCTGCGGAGAAACGGCGTGATGGTGTGATGCTATGTAAAAATTTTCAAAGATATGGCAGTTAAAAACATACTCCATTTTCTTGAACGGAACTCTTGGTTTTTCAATTCAATTCTTTATTATTTTTTTTTAATTTTACAAAATTTACATTTTAAGGCATTTTTAAAGATATTATTGGCAAGGAAGACGTGTCACCATCAAGTGAATCAAATACTTGAGGCGGGCCATGTCAGAAGTCGGAAGAGAATGTATGCGACGTTGTATGAAAGTGAATGAAGCAAGAAGTCTTTGCCAAGGTCGAGTTGTTTGGCGGTCCGTTGTAAATAAAAAAAAAATAAAAACACATTCGATGCGATAACGTACCTACAGCATAACATAAAGAAATATGTTTGTTTCCCTGCATTCAATCTTCAAGATTTACCACTTCTGTATGTATTTAAAAAAAAAAACACGGTCAAAAGCAATACACCATTGCGAAAACATGCAAAACCCCCAGACCACGACCCCGGTAATCGGCTTAGTGACAACACTACTCAAAAAGTTCCCAGGAAGGGGTTAGGTCAGTGGTTGCCAAAGTGGGGAACATATTTATTTATTAAGGCTATTTCGATTAACCTATACTACGAATCAGTTTACATTATGGAAACCGAAAAATATGCCAAGGATAAATTGAACCTTTTTATAGAAATTCTTTTGATAAGACATAAAATAAAATTGTTAATTACGTTGTTAAAAATTTAAGATTAATCCACTAAATAATATTTTGTTTCATTAGAAAATTATGAAGACATGAAAGCAACCAGTTTAAAAAAAAATACTACTCATAGCTAAGTTTATTTGTGAATCGATTAAAATTTTTTTTTTTTAAATTCTTCATAAATATTTCGAAACCCGCTTGCCAAGCGAATTTTATGTTTATTACATATATTCGTGGTGACATAAGACACACAGCTTGTAGCAATATTTTTTGGCTTCTATGTTCCTCTTAATTATTAATGTCCTGATCAGCTTTTAGATATTTTAGTGTGCGATATAGAAAGAAAAATGTGTTTAAGATAATAAATAAAAAATAACGTGACATGAAGTCCATACATGTGCTATGTGTCCGACAAAACCCAGGTGATGGACAGCATTCTCTGAGGTCAGCAGATTTGAATGCTGCTAACCGATTAGTTGAACCCTCTCGGTCAAATAAACCCGTGTACTATGATCGCGCTTTTTGTATATCCGGCCCGGTCATCTGGAATAAGCTTCCCCCAAATATTGCTAACATTCAGAATTTAGCAGAGTTCAAACGGGTATTGAAAACAAAATTATTCAAAAAAATCCTATCCGACATAAAACATAAATTCATGTACGTAGAAACATAATTTCAGGACATTTTTTTCTTTTAATCCTCCATAGCTTATTTAGTTGCGGTTTTCTCTCCTTGTTATGTAATTCCCTTAGTATTCAGTGAAATACCATGTATATAATGTCATATAATTTTCTCTTGTTATTTGTACCTACTTTATATTCGATTATTTACACCCTTAGTTTCTAAATTATTATTTTATAATACCTGCTCATGAATATTTTATAACATAATTTAAATTTGCATATTGTATATATATTATAATAACAGATATACTATGTAGTATATCTGTTATTTTACAATTATATTAGTTTAGGTTAGTTAGTATAAAGCGCACTTGAGGTGAACTTTCACTAAACTGCGCTATAGAAATTAACTCTTATTATTATTATTATTATACATATGATATATATATATATATATATTATTTTTATATGAATACTGCACAAGAGTCCCAACTGCTCCCGACCGTCTGAAGCCAGGGAGACTATGGCATTCCCAATTGGGGAATGTTGTGAGGCTGAAGGTATTGGGGATGGGAAGGAGAAGGGATGGAGGAATTGTGGAAATACCTGGCTATTCAGATCTGGTACCAAACATGGCTAAAAGTCATTTCAAGCAACGTTTCAATTCTGAATGGTGGTGTTTCACCAGGCAATACTGAGAGTATCTTCTACTCTGGAACGTGCGCAAATATACTATATATTATTTTTAAATAAATTAATTATGAAATAGCACAAATTAATTAAACAAAATTTTCTTGCGCACGCCGAGATTTCAACCCGCGACCCTCGGATTCGTATTCGAGAGCCTTACCCCTCGGCCATATATATACTCGTATATTGCAAGTTACAGAAAAAAATGATTTTTTTTGAACATACAATATTACATGTGTGCAATAAGGGTAAAAAATTACATTAATTAGAATCACTAGAAATCAAAAGACTAATAAGAAAAGTAGAAGAAAAGTTCGTAATGAATAATCAATTAGAGAAAAAGGTTGATTCTCCGCTAATATATCCATTATAGTGTAATCTTACTTATATGCAGTAATAGTATATAACCATGAATGTAAATAGGAAACATATATAAAATACCAGGGAAAATGTAACTGAGAATTTTGTCGCAGACATCCAAGGCGAACTCTAAGAAGGATATTACCCTGATCTGTACCTATTATAACATAATAAATTATTTTAAAGACCCATTAAAATGTACCTGGGGCGCTATTCCCGTTCTTTTTAAGGAAGATTCCTTAACTTTTACCTTAGGGTTAAAGCCTTCTTACTTAACTGCGGCTCCGATTCTCTCGGATGACAGCTGTCAGCTGAATTCAGCGAGCGACATTCATCAAAAAACTCAATATTTGTTTTAACAATAGAAAAACTCAATATTAAGTATGTCACCAATTACGTTATTATATACTTTAAACATAATAATAATTGGATGATTTGTATAACGTCGTTTTTGTGAAAAATCACCCCAAGGGCGCTGATAATAAATAAATAAATAATTATTTTTAATCCAAACACTCATCCAAATTGCAAAAACCTTCCGAGAAACGATAAATGTCGCCGACAGGACTAGCTGACGTAGCTCAACGGTAGAGCATCTGACCGGCAATCAGAAGGATGCAGGTTCGAGTCCTGTCGGCGACATTTATCTTTTCTCGGAAGGTTTTTTCAATTTGGATGAGTGTTTCAGGCTAATAATTATTGTTTATAAAAATAATTGTTACCCTTTGGGCTATGCACAAAAATCTTGTCTTAAAAACTTTAGTTTATCAATTAATAAATAAATAATTAGCTAGTAAACATTATTAAAAATTAAATAGATGTTGACATTTTTGACAATTCACGTGAAGCGCGGCATTGAATAGAGTCGGTATCCAACATTAAAATGATAAGAATAACATATATTTTTGATGCAATTTAATTTTTATGTCGCAAACAAATTTTTCTTTCGAATGTGAATTTCCGAACAATATGAATCAAATCGGTTTGTTCTAGGGTCTAGTAAAATTATACTGGAAAAGTAGGCAATTGGTCCAAAAAGGTTGAGAACCCTTGGGTTAAGCTCGTTTTCTCCTAAGAAAATCCATAGACCTGAGATTCGGAAAGTCTTCTTTAACCGTTTTAGTGCTATGCTTATTTTGCAAGTACGTATATAAATTGCTACAGATATTCTGTGTTTTTAAATAAATAAAGTATGGTATTCAATAAAAATGCAATAACTTGGACAAATATCAATCAATTTTAGTGAGTTTTTTTTTTATTATACAAGTAAATAATGTAATCTTATGTATATTGTAGTTCTAATTTAAAAAAAAACTACACATTTACAACTACAAAAAATATTTAAAAATACAAAAATATAAAATTATTTCACTTCACAATTGTTTTTGAAAATGAATCCGAAGATTTACTTTCTATTCACAATCTTTTATTGGGAAGTACAATAATATCACTTCCGTCTTCATTTATGGGAATAAAGGTCTCGTCGTCCGTAGTGCCGCTGTCATTTGATACATTACGATCATCCGCAATAGAACTAACTTCCGACATGGTGAAAAATATCGATTCACTTTAGCGTGTATTTATTTTAACAGGATAAAGAATAAATACACTTATCAAGACACGCGCCAACCGCAATATATCATGCTCAAATTGAACACGTGCTCTTCCGCGAACGACAAAAAGCGTACTGAAAATTGCAGCGCCATAGCGCTGCCCCCTCAATTTACGTAAATAAATCTTACAGCGCGATGGCGCTCAATTCAATTTAATATAATTTCGAGTTCCAACTACCCAGGCCAGTGGCATCCTCAAATGGGGTATTTGTGAGGCAAATTTGAAAAATTTGAGAGTCCATTGTAAATGATTATAAATATTTGTAAATGTAAATAATTACTATCGAAAATCTCAAATAAAATAATGTTTCCAATAAGTACCTACTCTTCTTTTGCCAATAACCTTCTAATAAATATAATATCAATGACAAATAGGATTTAAACAGTAACTTCAATGTCTTGCAATGTACAGTGTTTTTTTAATATTGTGTCCTGTGCGTTCAAAATCATATTTTAAGATAAAACTTTGTAATGTAACGTGTTAATCTGGAGTGACCTACCAGATAAGTAAGTTTCTGTATCTGTAGATAATAAGATAAACCCTAGCAAGTAGTATTTGTACATCGCCCTTGAGGTAATTTTTCACAAAATCGGCGCTGTGCAAGTCATCCAAGAATTATTATTATTATTATTAAGGGAGTAAGAGTGGAAGATGTTGAAGAGGAAGGTTGGTAGATGCCTGGATATTCACATCCGATAACAACACACGGATAAAACCATTTGAATGGTTGTCTTTCTCTATCTACTTACCATTCTTGAGCAGATTAAAAAGTTCATTGACATATACGAGTATATATGTAAAATATATGTAAAAATGCGAAATCAATTGTTTTTCCTTCGAAATCGGTATACAAATACAATTCCAGGGATCAGCAGATAAGGGTTGTTACTTTGAGAAGTTGCTTGGTAAGAGGGGGGGATTGTTACGAAAATTAGGGGTGCCACTCTCTCAGCCGGGGATTATCCTGGTCTAGTCTAGACCAGGACCGTTGGGATCAGAATTTACGTACTTTTTCAACCCTTCCCTTACAGTGTTAGAAAATTCCCCGAACTTCGGTGCTGTACACTCAGTGTACAGATGACACATTTGGATAAACATGAATTAATTATGTAAATCATCATGTACATACAAATAGATGTATATATATAAGAAAAATATTGTGTATATGTGCTGAAAACGATTAAAAAAAAACATTGGCCTCGTATAAAATGCACGATACTTACATTACTGCCGGCAGACCGCCAGCTAATACTAACGATTTCGCATCGTGGCACGGCGAACGAAACTCCACACCCCTCTCGCTAACTATCGCACCATTCAGCAAGTTGACAACGCACGCAGACATCTTGACAGGAAGAAAAAAATCACGATTTTTCGACAAAATATTTTTTCTATTAATGTTTTTCTGTTTGTCTGTCCTCGATTTTCTCGAAAATTACTGAAAATATCACAGTTGGTTCTTATTAGTGGCGGGAAGGTTTAGGGAGTAGTTTGAATGAAATCCAATATGTAAAACTGTTGCTATAACGTTTTAAAATTAGTATGAAAAACATTGAACCCGCCATGTTTTATATAGGTTAGCCCATAGATATACCACTCTGGTTAGCCACAGATTACATATTCAAAAGAAGAAGGTTTTTTGGGTAGAATATTTCCAAAATGGAAAACAAAAAACTCATATTTAAAAAAAAATTGTAATTAGATAAAATTTTCAAACGAGTGTTTGTTTGGAGAGAGTAATAGTCGTCACAAGGCATTATTTTCGCTGTCAAAACAATTATGGCACCCAAACGACAAAGCAAGAATTCACAACATAATAAATTGATTAAAAAAAAAAACATCACGTGCAAGGCCGGGTACACATCAGTTATTAATATGTTTTTAATATTTTACACAATACATAAATTTATTGCTAAGGAACACACAAAATATGGACTCAGCGTTTAGTATGTTTACAAAGATATTGAAATTATTAGATAAGTATTAATTATCTTTTAATAATAATTTTCCTCTGGACCCATGCCATCTTTGGTGATAATATGTGGGGTTACCCCGGATAGGTAGAGGTCCTGGGTTCGAGTCCCAGATGCGACTGAAATCTTTTTAATTTCTGTTGTTTTTTCGGTTTCGTGGTTCATTTGGGATGTGTTAATATTATCTTCTTCAATGATTAAAATAAAATTTATTTGCACACGCCGGCATTTGAACCCGCGAATTTCCGATTAGCAGTCGAGGGTCATAACAACTCAACCACGGAGGCCGTCAGGCCATCAGATGAAGGGTGGGTACGAATCCGGGGTCAGTGAGTCCAGGAGTGATGGACCTATTATCCCAAAATACTCATACACAAATATTTTAATCGTTGTTAACTCTTTATTTCATTCTAACTAGGGTTTGTTAGTACATAGCTTTAGTACCGTGCAAAATACAGAGATATCACTTTTTTCCTCCGTATCTAGAGGTAATAAAAATTGACGGCTTTAGTTTTCCAATTGCTGGCATCGCTTGATTTGTGTGGTATTTTTTCAATGGATTTTAGCTACTCGTTCAGGCGGTAGCCATGTTTATATTTTGAAAATGGCTTGTAATAATGCAAAATAATGTGTTTTTGGTGAAAGCAAAAAAGCATGCACTTGCGCCATTGTACTTTTAAAAAATTACAATAATCTTCTTATGAACGATCTTGGTGTCATAATTTCAAACGTTTTAAACGATCACAGCTTCCTAATAAGGAACTCCAGTCTGATTTATACATTTTTTATGACATTTAAACTTTACAAGTATATTTAGTTTGTTTTCTAAAGTTAGTTACCATAGTTAAAATAATTTTCAAAGTTTAAAATTTTCACAGCCCGCCAAAACGCTCCAAATCTATGGCCGATCAGTTTTGATCAGTTTTGAGATTAGAATGTCAAATGTCAAAACAAGGATGAGCTTTACCGTACATAATTTTATATGCTATTCATGGTAAACCATAAATAAACATAAGTAATAAAATTACGTACCTTTTTAGAAACTTTTTTTTTTTACTAAAAGAATAATAATAGTGTTGAGCATTAACATTATCATAATATCCGTATTGATAATTGGTTTGCTAATTAATACTCGTTTTTAAAATACAAAACGAAAACAAAAAATAAAAATTTCCATACTAATCCAAAAACAGAATGCGCACGTGACGTCAGATGTTCCAAATGCAATGGTACCAACGTAACAAGGTGTTTTGAAGAGATAATTTTTTATTCATTTTTAAATAATTATTTATAAATTCTACGTATATATATATATATATATATATATAATAAAAGTTATGTATTCAGAATCGGCGTTTGCTGATCTATATTTTGACAGTCTCCATGGTCGAGGGGTAAGGCTCTAGACTACGAATCCGAAGGTCGCGGGTTCAAATCCCGGCGTGCGCAACTAATTTTTATTTAATTAATTTGTGCTGTTTCACAATTAATTAATTTAAAAATAATATACAGTATATTTGCGCACGTTCCACATTGGAAGATAATCTTGAGTATCGCCTTGGTGAAAGACCACCATTCAGAATTGAAACGTTGCTTGAAATGGCTTTTAGCCGTGTTTGGTGACCAGATCTGAATAGCAAGGAATTTCCCCTTTTCCCACCTTCCTCTCCCCCTTCTCTTTCCCCTCCCCAATACCTACAGCCTCACAACATTCCCCAAATGGGAATGGCATAGTCTCACTGGGTCCAGCAGTTTGGGACGCTTGTGCAGTATTCATATAAAAAATATGAATATGTATTTTTATAGCCATTATATATTTTTTAATAAAGTTCCTTATTGTTGTTTGTCTACTCTAAAATGTCAGACTGTGTGTACTATTACTGCCAGTTTTAATTCTGGTCTGCACCTTCACATATACTCGTATGTTCGACAGTCTGCGTGAATTTCAGTGAACAGAGGCAGGATAGTTCCTGGAATTGAGTTATTGTAACCTCGACACGGTATTTCACTCGGAGTCGTGCAAGTTGCACACTAATCCTACTTAGGGACAGTTCATCATTCGGAGTCCTCCAACAGATTAACATATCAAATAACACTACTTTTACTGGTACCAGGTATATGGAAATTAAACTGTATTATCTTTTTTTATATGAATACCGCACAAGAATCCCAACTGCTCCCAACCCCCTGGAGCCAGTGAGACTATGGCATCCCCAATTGAGGAATGTTGTGAGGCTGAAGGTATTGGGAAGAGGTAGGTGGTGAAATACCTGGCTATCTAGATCTGGTCACCAAACACGGATAAAAGCCATTTCAAGCAACGTTTCAGTTGTGTTTCTCAGTAAATCGGTTTCACCGGTAATAAATCATTTTAGGCACCATTAAAAAATATTTACATGGGTAGGGGTAAATAGAATCATACAAATTAGCCGTCTCAACGTGGCCTAGACACAGTTTTAAAACGGCCTTGAACGCCGAAACAGCTGTCACAATAAAATAAAAATAAAAACTAAAATTCTTGCAGAATTTAATAATAACATTATTAAATTTGTTCTACATTAATTTTTTAAAATTAAATGGAGCTCTACGAATTAAATACAAAAACAATTAATCTATAATTAAACACACTACAACAAATAAAACGAATATAGAAAAAAGTTTGCAGCAAATTGCAAAAATCAAAATGAAACTTTCAAGTTTAAAAAAATCGGCTTGTACATTCGCTTAATCCGTATTCACAAAGTTGTTTCAATTCCTTTCAATCGCCTCCTCCGGTAAGACGTTGAGTGCAGAAAACATACTCCACAAACTAAACACGGGCTACTTTCACACCCACCCCTTCAAATAAATAAAGCCTCTAAAGGGTTTTAAGGTCTAACCCTTAAGTGCTGAGGGATTAAAAAACAACCCCTGGATTCAACTTTATATGTTCGTGTTAGTAACGATTGCAGTCAAGTCACTTTTATCGAAAAACCAGTCGATTCAAGTTGTTATGGGAATTTTTTAACATAAAAATAACAGAACATACATTTGAGACAACATTCAAAGTCAAAGCCTGGACATGGTTTTGGAAGATTCCATGATTTTAGTCATACTAAATGATAATCTTCGAAGTTTATTTTTGCGAAGTCTGACAAAAATCATTTAGACCGGTACCAAAAATTTCAAGGGCCTGGCTTGAGTTAACAAGTCGCGGCATTCTAGACAGTAGAGAATGGTACGCATGGTTGTTTCCGAGTCTAATGTTGAACTGAATGAGTTGCAATAAAGAAGGTGAGTCAATAATACAATTAATTCTTTTGAAAATGCTAATTAGATAAAAGTCCAGTATCATAATATATACATGGAAATGTAGCTTTATTCGTTTTTTGGAAGTACCTGGCTTTTCAGATCTGCTCACCAAAGAAGGCAAAATAAATTTTAGTCAAAGTTACGATTTCACCAGGGCGATACTGAAAGTATCTACCACTCTATAACCTGCCGCAAATATAGCATACATTATTTTAACTGAATTAATTGTGAAAAAACACAAATTAATCTTAGAAGCTAGGCATACCGTACAGAGCCTGCAGATACTTTAATGGTACACAACTGCTGACCCTGTGCAAATCGCAAGTGCGCCCCACTGTAGAATTTGGCAGCCACCTATGGTCGGGAGTCCCAAAATATCTGAAAAAAAAACCTCGACTTTGTGCAGAAACAGGCGGCCCGTTTGATTTGATCTTAACGGATTGCAATCTTTGGAGCACAGACGTCAGGTGGGAATGCTGTCCTTGTTCTATCGATATTTTAATAAAAGATGCTGTAAGGAACTAGCGTCATTGATCCCTTCGGCAATGACGCTGAAAACACCTCAAACGCGCGACCAACATTTGCACACGGTTGACATTTGTCACATGAAAACGGATCGCTTCTACGACTCATTCTTGTGTTCAATAGCTCGGCTGTGGAATGAATGTGGAAAACTATCCTCTAAAAGAGGATACCTTCACACAACATCCCCAAAGACGATATAAACCTTGAGGGAAAATATACTTGCGCACGCCGGGATTTGAACCCGCAACCTCCGGATTCATGGCCAAGGATCGTAACCCCCCAACCAAGGAAACCGTTATCACAAACAGAAAATTTTCAGTACTTAAAAAATAATAAATTATGTTGTTTTTGTACTGGGCGCCACTAAAAGCATCAACCAATCTTAGTTTTTAACATCATCATGTTTACATTACGTAAGTTGTTTGTTTTGATTATTTTTAATCGTTTTTACGTACTTCAGAGTTAGCCAATTTTTAACGATTTTAATGTAAACTGTGAAATGGTTGTTTTTTATTTACTTTGCGGAGGCTTAATGAGACCGACTGCCATTTTTATTAGATTTTTTCACATAACACAAAACAGGCACAACAATCAGAAAACGATAAGGGAAAATACCACAAAAACAAATCTAAAAAAAAATCCTCAATGGTTCAAAATACTATTGTAAAACAAGTGAAAATAAATAACATTCTTAGCGACCAGTGCTCAACTGACTACGGTATTCCACAAGGTAGCATATTAGGACCGACTTTGTTCCTGTTGTATATGAATGACTTATGCAACCTTAAAATTCAGGGGGAAATTGTTAGCTCTACTGATGACAGTGTTTTACTTTTAGAAGCAGATGTTTTCAGCAAAGCTGAAACGGATATAAGAATAGTTAAAAAATTCTCTTTTAGAATCTGCAGATATATGAATCCCAATTAATATTGTCGGTGCCCATTGATCCACACCTCAAACGGAATACTCGTACTCAAATCATCGCAAATAAAACATGAACCATACGAAACTATAAAACCTATCCGATTTTTATTTATATGAGACATCTATTGACTTTTAAGAATATTCAATTTTGACACGCAATACGAGACACTGTCCAGATTGCAATTGTGTTCGAGAAGAACTTTGCAATCATCATAAGCAGCCAGTAATATGGGATTTAAAATGGAGGATAATATTGACAAGTCTTGAATTTGAAGTATGACATCAATGAAGATGGCGTGAATTGAACTGGTCTCATTAGCTCCCAAACTCACTTCCCACTTTTCACTTGCCAAACGGGCACGTATTGTCGGCTACTGTTCTCACCGTCTCCTCAACCTAGCGGCACGCTCCCGGCCATCTGGATTCCCACTATATCCCTAGAGTCTTCGGGTGTTTCTCACGTCACCTCCTAGATACACTCTTCTTAAGGGATACTCCGGGTGACTGGTGCAATGCTTCACTGGGAAGAGTGTCGGAAGCAGGAAGTCGCTTTGCACTGCTCTGGAGGGACTGCCCTGGTTTCGTGACTACGGTCTGTTCTGTATATAATGTGTTTTTGTGTTTCTTTTTTGTTTATTCATAGGTTTGTTGGTACACTCCCGCAATCCATCTTGGATTACTCCGGTTATCGGCAGAAGGAGCCACTAAAGACTATATTTTGTCATAGTCAGTATCTGTACTAACTAGTTTGATGTGCGTTTGTGACTAACCTCCTATCCGAAAGCTGTGCAGGGACACTTGAGGGATTAGAGTAATTTAAAAATTATAGATTCGTTTAATTAAAAAATTAGAGTCATTTTGCACCCTGAACGAGTAACCATAAGTTACTTATAACCTCAACTGGTCTCAAGCTTCATTGGTAAAGCGGTTGTCCCGGTAAGACAGAGGTTCTGGGTTCGAGTCCCAGATGCGACTGCGACCTTTTTATTTTTTGTGTTTTTTTTTCGGTTTTTTTTTTTAATTTTATATGAATACCTCAGAAGAGTCCCAACTGCTCCCAACCGTCTGAAGCCAGTGAGACTATGGCATTCCCAATTGGGGAATGTTGTGAGGCTGAGGGAAGGAGAAGGGGAAGAGGAAGGTGGGGAATACCTGGCTATTCAGATCTGGTCACCAAACACGGCTAAAAGCCATTTCAAGCAACGTTTCAATTATGAATGGTGGTCTTTCACCAGGGCAATACTGAGAGTATCTTCCACTCTGGAACATGCGCAAATATACTATTTATTATTATTAAATGAATTAATTGTGAAACAACACAAATTAATTAAATAAAATTTACTTGCGCACGCCGGGATTTGAACCCGCGACCTTCGGATTCGTAGTCGAGAGCCTTACTCCTCGACCATGGAGGCCGTTTTTGTGTTTCATCTAGAATATCTTAATATTATCTTCTTCGGTGATTAAATATTACAACGTGGTTTAAAAACCTCCATAAGTTATTAAAAATAAATTCAGTATATTTTTAATTCATTCATTAATAATGACGCCACGAAGTGAATACCAATCGTTTGAAGAAATCATGCTCTTATTATTATTATTGTTGAAACAAAGATCGTAATAATTGATGTTTGTAGTACACGAACTGCGAGCTGTACTGTGCACTGTGCAGTATACGGTATACAGCATGCAGTATGGCCACATTCCGCATTTAATGCTTTGGTTTCATGTGGAAAGGTCTGGAGCACATACTGCGTAGGGTCATAAAATTCCTCTACAATAAACACTCCATAAAATCTACAAGAGAGAATAAGGAACTGCGGTCAATTTTTTTTATCAATGATGACGTTCAAACATAAATTCCAGTATATTTAGTATTTATTCTAAAGTTTGTTTTCATTGTTAAAATAATTTTCAAAGTTTCAATTTTTCAAAGCCGTTAAAACGGTCCAAATCTATGGCCGATCGGTTTAGATCAGTTTTGAGGTTAACTGAATAACTAACTAACCATCACGCCGTTTCCCCGCAAGGGTAGAGTTCGGACCACCAAACAGCTCGATCTTGGCATACACTTCTTGCTTCATTCCGTTGAACTCTCTTTATTATTCGACTACGGCATGGCCCGTCTCAAGTATTTGATTCACTTGATCGTGCCATGTCTTCCTGGCCGTACCGGCTTCTTCTTCTATTCACATTCGCTTCATATATTCTTCTTACACTCCTTTCTTCGTTCACTCGCTGTATATGCCCAAACCATCTAAGCATCCCTTTCTTAATGTTACTCATTACGCTTACATTCATTACGCCTTGCATTCTTTACGAATCTCAATATTTTTCACACGTTCATACATGATTTTACCACAGATTCGCCTCAGAGATCTCATTTCTACGACATTCAGTTTACTTTCATCCTTCCTCTGCCAATTTCATGCCTCACTGCCATACATCAGGGTTGGTATCAACACTCCATTGGACTTTGAGTTAGTGTATTGGAGTTTTCAGTTAATTTTATTAATAAAACGACAAACCGATTTTTTTGTTTGTCGCATGCAGAACCAATCTTAGGGATGGTCTCCAATTCCCCGTATTTGTTCATAACGCACAATTTCACAATATCGACATTCTTGCAATACCCTTTCAATATCGAACAAGTATTGCATTTGACCACAAATTGATGCACGAGTATAAAATGTATCGAGAGCATCTCCTGTCCCGATCCTATCTTCCTCTTCCTCTCCCTCCTTCCTTCTTATTTTGTTTTTTCTAATAAAACATCTGTATTTAACCACTGGTAGCATAAGAAACTTTGTTGGGTTACCTTTTGTTACGTACTCACATCACATCACATCCGAATTTATATTATCAATGGTTAAGCAAAATGTGATGAATTGTTTGTTGACTGGTGTACAAACGTAATATGAAATGGAATCAATTGTTATTGTACGTAAAACCTCAAGTCCTTCAAGAAACTTGTAAAGATACCGTATATGTTATTTTACAATAATTCTTGAAGGACTAGAGCTTTAAATCTACTCGCCAACAAATAATTAATCTTAATGTCTAAAAGCATTACGTGCTAAAAGTTTTTTTTTTCAAAAAAAATTAAATTAAAGCGTCATCTGTGAGTGCGTATCACATTTCCTAAATAAGTGCGTTACAATTTTATACATTAGAAATATTTTGTTCATTTGGAACAATTTATTTAACAATACCTATACTCGATTCAGGCTAAGAACAACCCGTTTTTAGGTTCGTACTGCGCATACCCCACCCTCCCGTCTTCGTCGTGTAACCCCGCGCACTGCTCAAGGCTTACGTTCCGCCAATTCAGTAAGTTGTAGACTGCCTAGACGGAGAAAGTGGTGGGGTAAGGGGGCTGAGACATGCGCGCACAGATCGTTCTAACATTGAATCTAGAATAGACATTAATCTTTTTAAAATATAATCTGATAGACAATTACATAAATTGTGTATGAGGCTATTATTTTTTAAAAATTTATTTATTTACTTTTTTCTGGGAAAATTAACAGCAAATCCATAATTTTCATATACATTTCAATATAAACAATAAATTATGCCAATTATAAATTTTCCTCTGCTGATGATAAATACTATGAGTAAAGTGTGACAATGTACAGTTTTTCATCAATTAGCTTAAACATGTCAGTCGGGGAGGGGAGGGTGGATGGGAACATAGGAGTGGGATAAAGGTAAAAAGATGGTTTAAGTTAACTAGTTTGAGAGTGGTCGCATTATGGATTTTAATTTAATATCACGTGTAGTTGAGTTAAAAATGTCAATATGGTAATAATTTAAGTTAAACGAGTGTGTAGATCTATAGATAAACGAGTTTTGTTTGGAATTGGTTTTACAATGAGGGATATAAAAAGTAAGTGGCTGTCTGCTGTTGCGATTTGGGATATGAAATAGTAGGCGTTTGAGAAGATCAGGGCTATCAACTAGGTTGCGTGCGATTTTAAATAACATAACATAACAATAAGAAAGACAAACTTTCCCAGGTTACAAATAACGTGAATTTTTTTTCAAATCTTCCACTACCGTCGCAGCAAGCGGAAGATGTTGTTTGTGTCGCGATGGAGGACTTAGTCAGCCGAGGAATTGAACTCATGACGCCTGTGTGGGAATCAGATGCGATGCCAACTCCGCCACCGACCGGTCGAATTATCTACTATGTATTTTAATTATTTATTACTAGCTGGTGTGTACGGGGACTTGCTCGTATTTTTTTCTAAAATACTTAACTTAGTGCCACCTGTGATGGCGTATTACGTTTCGTTTAGCCTTAATAATAGGCGTAATCCAAATATTTACTATTCTAACAACGGTTTTCCAGACGCCGTGTTTCCACTTGTCGTATTTTATTCCGACAATAAATTGATACGTCGTGAAGCCGACGAGATTCGAGATATAAAAATGGTATTAAACATCTGTTGTCGTAAATGAAACGTCGTCATCTGTTCCGATACTAAGCTGTCAGGACCACTGAATATAAAAACCGATAGAAGTGCATTGTGGCCGTATCCATGTGTCTCAAGTAGATAAATAGAATCTTTTTAATTTCTGTTGTTTTTTCGGTTTCGTGGTTCATTTGGGATGTGTTAATATTATCTTCTTCAATGATTAAATATTACAATGAGGTTTGCAAACTTCAATAAGTTATAAAAAATAAATTTATATTATAAAAATGGAGGATAATATTAACAAATCTTCAACTTGAAGTATGATATCGGTGTAAATGGCGTAAATTGAACTGGTCTCATTAACTAAGTTGGTTAAGCGGTAACCCCGGATAGGTAGAGGTCTTGGTTTCGAGTCCCAGATGCGACTGAAATCTTTTTAATTTCTGTTGTTTTTTCGGTTTCGTGGTTCATTTGGAATGTGTTAATATTATCTTCTTCAATGATTAAATATTATAATGAGGTTTACAAACTTCAATAAGTTATAAAAAATAAATTGAAATAGAATAAACATCGGTGTTCGAAATATGAGCAACAACGTGCGGCCAATTGGCATCATCGAGATAACGCGCGCTTCAGTCGATTACAAGCGTTAACCGGGTATGGATCTCCAATGATAACTGCAAAATGCCTACATGACTGGACATGTTGCACTAAAAAAGTATAGAAAAAGCAATAGTGAACCTTTCAATATTCACGTAAATTGACTTTTTTAATGTTAAAAATCTCTAGGACCAAATATTACCTACTTTATCAATTACATTTGATAACGTTATCTGAACGTAGAATTATTTATGATTTAATGTACGAGTATTTCTTAAAAATTATTAATTAAATTTTTATACATCTGAATTTATATATTTAATTTATTTTCACGTTCCTGGCAGGACGGTTACGAGATAGCACCTACCATATTAAATTTAATATTCCAACTAGAACTACTCGATCTTAAATTTTATTCCATTGTAATAATAATTTCAGAACTGAGTCATTCAAAAATTCTCTTGTACCTAGACTTCACACAGAAGATAATACATTTTCGGACATAGTAGATATGTTCAACTGCTCGGAACACAAATACAAACAGACGAGTATCAGTGAATGTGAGGTATATTTTGAATATTCGCCTCTGTAGCTAATTATTTGGAATGGTACTTACACTATGTTATTCCTGTATTTGTTGGTGAGACAAATTAAATATTTAGTTGTTGTATTTCATGAAGGCTATCTAGTTTATCTATGTACCTACTGTGATGTGTTTTGCACCTGTGCGACTATTATAACGAACTAAATATGTAAAAGCCCATATGGGGCGTACATAATATAATAAATAAATAAATATTATTATTATTGTGACAATTCTACTTCAGCGTCGCAATATTATTCCCCTATGCGACGGATTCAACATCTCGGGAACAAATACTTTGATGTTGTTGATATATTTATAACATCCATATTGCAATGTAAACATGTTTTAGTACGGTTTTTTCATCGAGTAGAGCTATGTTATTTAATGAACCTATTTAACTCTGAAGAAAATTTGTTGTTTACTTTTATATTACCCATTATAATATGAAATTATTCATTTATATTTGTAAATATCTATGTAAAAGCGTGTAAATAAATAAATAATGAAGTAGATACGCCGGTAACTCAAATGATCCGACACGCAACGGCCAGCTGCCAGCCGTGCAGGGCGGCGACTCCGTTCGTTGAAGTCGTTCGGGTTCCGAATTATTCGGGCGACATCGACTACTGCTTCACCTCCCTTCGTACTTTCCGCTCACGAACAATATTGTACACTGATTTTGCAAGGAACTTTAACTCTGTTCATATACCCCAATGGAAGTAAACTCGTTTTTTTAGGTTACTTATGGAAAAATATTTTTAAATATCAGTTTTTTCTTGAGGGTGTAAAATTTTGTTGAGCTCTCCGAGAGGCGTGGGAGTTGAAAGCTCTTGTGTAGTAGCGACATAAGTTTCCATTTTAATTCGGCGTACATCGCACTTCTAGGGATTTGAAGTACAGTGAATACAAACCAAGCAACACTTACTATCGGAGAGCTAACGTTATTTTTTTTTTTATATATATACAATAAACTACAAATCCATTCGCGCAGAATAAAGACATTAATTTGTATTCGCATGGGAGTAGACATTGGAGAAGGGCCGCTCCGGTCGGAACATTGCTGAGGCGCCGTATTTTTTATAGTTATTCAATGTTCATCCAAAACCCTTCAGCATTTTTTTAATGTGATAATTGCACAAGTAGGACTAAAGTCGTGTAAGAAGTAGATCAACGGGAAGGCAGGACCGGTTCTATGCTAACGCAATTGGACCAGACCGCTCCAGGCAGCTGATTACCAATGAGCCATGCAAGGGCCCATGGGCACACTGAGTTTGGTATACAATTCATATCATTTGTTTTGAAAACTAATACATAAACCAACATTTTATACTTGTGTGTATGTAAAAATATGTTGAAAATAAAGTGTTAGTCTGACTTTTGATAATGCCTCAAAGCACATTATTCGTTTCTTACATTTGATATTTGACGTTTCTCGGTGAAGGAAAAAACAAGACAAAACGTAGCTTATAATAAGTAAAATAAGTTAGGTTCTCTTCGGTTTTATTTAAAATACCCAAAAAAACATGTTTTGACATTCTAAAACGAAAAAAAAACTTTGTCTTTCAATATTTGAATCGCGTCAAATAGATGACGGCCTCCATGGTCGAGGGGTAAGGCTCTCGACTACGAATCCGGAGGTCACAGGTTAAAATTCCGGCTTGCGCAAGTAATTTTTATTTGATTAAATTGTATTATAATATGTAGTATATTTGAGGCACTTTCCAGAGTTGTAGATACTGTCAGTATCGCCATGGTGAAAGACCACCATCCAGAATTGAAACGTTGCTTGAGCCGTTTTTGGTGACCAGATCTGAAAAGCCAGGTATTTCCCCACCTTCCTCTTCCCCTTCTCCTCCCCCTCCCCAATACCTTCAGCCTCACAACATTCTCCAATTGGGAATGACATAGTCTCACTGGCTCCAGACGGTTGGGAGCAATTGGGACTCTTGTGCGGTATTCATATAAAAAAAAGATCGTTAACTAACAATGAAATTTGACATTTCGGTGATGTTTGTTCACCGCTGAGGGGAACTTAATCCACAAAAATCGATATCCTAAATTGATCATAAACTTGATCGAGAATTTCGTTGGAGCGTATTTGTGCATTTGAACAGTGTTGGGGCAAAATTTCGGCTCAACAGTTGCTCAGTGGGGTTGGGAAGAACGGCCGTTTATGTTACATGAAAAAAGTTGGTTTATGCCATGGTGTCTAGCGGAATCGGTCAAGCAATTGAATTTTATTTTTAAATACGTACACGATTGATATATTTATTTTATTTTAGTATGTCTATATATAATTCTTTTATGCAAAACTCGGGAAATTCTAGGCGTGGCCCCAAAGGGTCGCACCCAATATACGAGTACAGTTTGTTTTCATACATTCTGTTGAAATGAATTTCGGGCAGGCCCGGACTTGGAGACCCAAGGCCTCTGGGCACTTATGGAGATGTGGCTCCCCTTTTTGGTAATTTAGTTTGAAAAAAATACTTTGTTTTTTTTCTGTGTTCTCAATGCATATCATTTTGGCACCGATTAGGAGCACCCTCCGAGGTTCGAACCCTAGGAAAATTTAAAGTTTTATTTTCCAAATCCTCTGTCTGCAATGTTTACCATTTTGATACCTATCCGAAGCCTCTTACGACATTGGGACAGTAGGAAAAGTAGAAATATTTATTTCAGAGTCGTGTGTCTTCAATGTGTACAACATTCCCTAGGAAACTCGGGGGATAATCAGAGCCTTCTTTATAGAGTTAATCTTAAAAAAATATTAAATCAGTCCTTTACTCACGGCTCATAAAAATGAGCCGGCACAAATGAACGACTCGTTCATGAACGACTCATCACTATCTGCTGTTTACCATTATTAGATATCAAGTACCAGACGCCTTGTATGTAGATCATCAATTCAATTAAATAACAGATCCAACCAGAAACCATTGACCGGAAAGTCAGAAAGAATGGAGGCCATTAAAAAGGTTTAAATTTGGAATACAAGACCATAAACAAATGCGACACAGGTTGTCCTGCCACTAATGAAGCTGTCACCGACTCTAGGCTTGTCTATGTCGCCTACAGGAGGGACCGAAAGATCTTCAATTCTCAAAAACAAGTGAATCGCTATTAATTATTGTTTTGCCATTTTTGTCTGAAGTCATTGGAGACATTTTTTGACAATAAATTATTAAAGTTTTTTTTTTTACATTAACACCAAAATAATGTCCCTCGAGGCCTGTGTCGTCTTCGAGGATGCTCTATTGGTCTTTTTATGGAAAGGAATGAGAGGAAGTTCTAGGAAGGAAAAGGGTATGAGTGGTTGGTAAGAATCCGGAGGTCAGTGTGTCCAGGAGTGACTTCCTCAACGGGCAGATGGATCCGCCGCCAAGAACTGGATACACCTCACCACACATAAATCCGGGCACCCCTGCTAAGTCAGCAAACGTAGCGAACCATTCGGGGAGTCCTATGGCAGAGGTTTTAGTTATCCAATGAATGGTTTAATTTACATTTTTTTATATGAATACCGCACAAGAGTCCCAACTCCTCCCAACCGTCTGGAGCAAGTGAGACTATGGCATACCGCAATGGAGGCCCATTGATTACAAATAAAATATTATATACAATGTTAATGTTTCAACTTGGCAATACGGTAAGGTCTAGTGTATTTTTTCTAAGACAATTGAAATCCATAAGAAAGTGTCTCCCAACAGATTCTGCTAAGACTCTGGTAAACGCTCCAGTAGTCTCCAGACTGGACTACTGCAATAGTTTGTATGGTGGTCTGCCTGATGTACATTTGAACAGACTGCAAGGAGTGTTCAACACAGCAGCTCGTCTAGTATGCGGTGCCACCAAATACTGTCACATCACTCCTCTTCTACGTGATTTCCTACACTGGCACAGAGCCACAGAAAGAGTTCAGTTTAAAATTTTTCTTTTGGTATACAAGGAACTTAACGGGCTGGCACCATCATACTTAACTGATCTCTGCGTGAGGGACAATCTTACTCCGCTCAGGCCGGCCAAGTCTGATGCGTCCAACAAACAGGTTGAACCCTCTCGTACGAATGCTGCTAAATTTGGGTACAGAGCTTTTAATGTACTGGATCTACACTCTTAGAATGACCTTCCACTTGTTTGAGGTCATAAAGCAATTTCGAAACCCTTGAGAAAAGTTTAAAAACATATCAATTTAACCGCCCTTTAGGTTATTTTTCAAAAATTCGGTAAAAAAACATCGGGTTTTATGTAGAGTGTGTAGATTACCACTGACTAGTGACGTAACTCATATGTGAGAGACGAAAATACCCGAACACATCCGTTAACTTCGGCTGACCTCGAATTACTAAACGAGATTACGCAGGAACAAACTTGAAGTAAACGAATGTTTTGTGGGTTTCGGGTATAGTTTTTTTGTACTTGAACGTACGGGATACGGCATGTTGCGTTCGGGCGATAATATTGCGGCCGTATCACGCACGTCCGTATGGGTAGGGCGGTTAAAAAGGGCACTATAGAAAAAAATTACCATGTATTTATTTTCATATAAATTAGATAAGAAAAATAACACTGTTAATTAATTTTACTAATTTAAAAAAAAAATTAACTGTTCAACTAACTTCGCATCACCGTGTACTGATAAAGTAAACATTAAAATAAGTTTTTTACAATCTCGACCGAAAGAAAACATGACAGTTTGCCGTCACCTGTCATTGTGAGATAATAATTATTTGTGGCGGGTCAAATATCGTTTAGTTAATTGCATTTTAATCGTGTTTTAAAAATCGCTGCGACTTTTTTTAATATCCAAGAAAAAAAATTTTTTTTGACGATATTCGACCGGAACCAACGTTCATGTTATTCAAACAAATTTTGTTTATAGGTATTTGACAATTTTTTACAATTTTCCTCAATAGTTTTTGGGGCATTATACCGTGTTGCGCTTAGTCCTTCTTTGATCAACGTTTCGGACAGCGTTACAGTATCCATCATCAGGACAGAGATGATGTACATTGCGCTCTGCAATGATGATGGCCACTGTAACGCTGTCCGAAACGTTGGTCAAAAGTGAAGGAAGCGCAGCACGGCGTAATGCCCTAAAAACCATTCAAGAAAATACTTTTTGGGTGAAAACCAGAAAATATCAATTTTATAGTATGCAAACTTTTTTATGTTTTAGGCCTAAATCGACAATACTTGTCCTGCTTTTGATGTAACTTCATCGTTCTTGAAAATATTTAACAAAATTTATTTATTTCTGTTTATTTACAGACAATTTTATAACGTAAGAAATTATTATATAGAATGATGCTTCTGTAATGTAAATTATTAATACACTAGCTGATGAGTACCCGGCCTTGCTCGGGTACAATAATTGATTTGACAGCGAAAGTAACTATCTCCAAATAAAGAAACATTCATTTGAATATTTTATTTCATCCAAAACGTTTATTTTTTCAAAACATATCTAAATCATAAAGTTCTTAAGTAGGTACCTACTCGTGTTTTCCATTTTGAATATATTCTACCCAAAACAACCTTCTTCTTTTGAATATGAAATCTGTGGCTAACCAAAGTGTTACATCTAAGGGCTAACCTAAATAAAACATGGCGGGTTCGATGTTTTTCATACTAATTTTAAAACGTTATAGCAACAGTTTTACATATTGGATTTCATTCAAACTACTCTCTAAACCTTCCCGGCACTAATAAGAACAAACAGTGCTATTTTCAGCGAAACCGGTCGAGTAATTATCGAGAAAATCGAGGACAAACAAACAATATATTACCGTAAATTCCTCACTAGGAGCACCTGTACTGAGGTGCTCACGTATTCATGATTACAGAATAATGAAAAATAAAATTGAAATATTGCACAAAAGACGAAAATTCCACTAGAGTGATATTTGACAATATTTACGCTAAAATCGCAGATTTTTTACCCGTGTTGACCTAATTTGACCAAATAATACCGTATTTGACAATTTACACTATTTTATACGTAGATATAAAACGATATTTTAAATATTTTGACTTAAACTGACTATTCTTGACCAAATAAGAAAATTTTATTTTATTTTTAAAGTCCACATTGGACAATGTTAGACAATTTTTGCTATTTTACGCTGAAATCAGCGCTTTTGACGAAATTTGACCTGTTTTGACGTTATTTGACCCGATTTCACGATATTTAACCACACGTGACGTAACAGAGACGTCATAGTATCAGAATCGCCCTGTTGCATAAGCAGAGTTGGGTGTCCGCCGTTCACCAGGTATCAGGAGTACACGAGACCGGCAGATAAGATCGGTCGATTGCGGTTGCAACAGGAACTGTGCGGTTGGCTTCGGTTACTGTCTGAGATTTTCATATCAGTTTTGTAACTGGCTATTAAATTTCGTTTGCATTCCTTGCAATCTCTCTTTTCATTATTTCTCTCATCCCATCAAAAGACCTCCACATCAGCGACCCAAATCTTGTAAAAGTAAAAAAAAATCTAAGATTCAATCGAAGATAAGTCGTTGTGAATCGAGAAAATCTAAAATACAGACTTTTACAAAAAAACATGATAAAATTAGCAAAAACATCACTTTTTTTGCACCACGTTTCAGAGTGGTAGATACTTTCAGTATTGCCTCAGCGAAAGGCCACCATTCAAAACCAATTATTAATTTTTTTATAATTTCTTTAAAGGTTGGTATTCACTTTGTGGCGTCATTATTAATAAATGAATTAAAAATTACTTTGTAATCACGACTTTATTAATACACATATATCAACATGTTTCGATGATGTATGGCAGTGAGGCATGGAACTGGCAGAGGAAGGATGAAAGTAGACTGATTGCTGTAGAAATAAGATCTCTGAGACGAATGTATGGTAAAACCATATATGATCGTGTGAAAAATGTTGAGATTCGTAAAGAATTCAAGGCTTATGTATGCGTAGTGAGGAAGATTAAGAAAGGGACGCTTAGATGGTTTGGGCATGTAGAGCGAATGAACGAAGAGAGTAGTGTAAGGAGAATATATGACGCGAATTTGAATGGAAGAAGAAGCCGGGGACGTCCGAGGAAGACATGGAACGATCAAGTGAATCAAATACTTGAGTCGGGCCATGTCAGAAGTCGGAATAACAGAAGAGAATGTATGAGGCATTGTATGAATATGAATGAAGCAAAAAGTGTATGCCAAGATCGAGTTGTTTGGCGGTCCGTCATCTTTCCCTACCCCTGCGGGGACCCGGAGTTATGTTTAGTTAGTTAGTTAGTTAGTAATATGTATCGAAAGCGATGCTTTCTTCATCAGGAATATATAGAATACTAAATATTATATATGTATGGATTTTTTTATTTGGCCCCACGCAGGACCAATCTTGGGATGAATTCTCCAATTCCCCGTATTTGTGCACAATATAATGCAGAATCTCACAATATCGACATTCTTCACAATACCCTTCCAAAATATCGAACCGCAGTAATACGTACGACCACAAATTGATGCAGGAGTATAAAATGTATATAGAGCATCTCCTGTCCCGATCCTATCTTCCTCTTCCTCTCCCCCCTTCCTTCTTATTTTGTTTTTTTTTTCTAATAAAACATCTGTACTTAACCACTTGTAGCATAAGAAACTTTGTTTGCTTACCTTTTGTTAAACTTCCTTTGTACATAAATCTGTATTAAAAGCTGTTTCTTACAAATAAATAAATGTATTCTATATATTCCTAATGATGAAAGCATCGCTTTCGAAACATGTTGATATGTGTATATTAATAAAGTGGTGAATACAAAGTAATTTTTAATTCATTTATTAAGTTTTAATCATTCATCTCCAAAATAAAACATGAAATCGAAAAAAAGAAAAAGGTAACGGTAGCAGCTGGGACTCGAACCCAGGACCTCATGGTCTATTCGAGACCTTGCGCTCTAATCCGCTGAGTTATAGCTACCCCAATCCGTTCCGTCATTTTTATCGATATCATACTTCGATTACTAAGAACTGTCAATATCACCCACAATTAATTTGCATATATTTTTCGCTGCCATCTTTTTTTCACGACTACAAGATTCTACCGGAATTTATTAGTATTTTTTTTAGATAGTGTCTCGGGTATACCTATCCAATTTTTATTTACATGGGACATCTATTAACTTTTACTACAAGTCTATGATTAATATTCAGTTGAAAGTTAACAAATTAGCAACGTGCGTTGCTTGAAACGGCTTTAGTCGCGTTTGGTGACCAGATCTGAATATCCAGGTTTATCCCAACCTTCCTCTTTCCGATCTTCTTACCCTTACCACTACCTTCAGCCTCACAACATACCCCAATTGGTGGTGCCATAGTCTAACTGGCTCCGAACAGATGGATGTATTGTACGATATTCACTTAAAAAAGGCTTTAGTTCCTTCACCCTTGTGAAAAAAAAATCCAAAGACTTCTGGGTCCGGAGTCGATGAGCGTACCGCTCTGCCTCAGAGCTTGTCTATTTGTGTATTGAAGGAAGACAAAACATTCCACAAAATCAGGTATGTAACAATTGAATCCCAGTTTTTTTCACCAGAAAATTTTGTGTGGTCCAACCTTTAAAAATTAATTTGGAAAACTAAATATCATCTGATACACATCTAGGGCCTGATTGCGGTTCTTTTTAACGATAGGGCATTCTCCCTATCCTCGGGGTTAAAAGGGTTTTGCTTAACAGCGATTCCGATGCCATGTCAATGACAATACATGTTTAAAGGAGTTTCTGCTTTAATTATCACAGTATTATTAAAAATCCTAGGTGTAACAAACACATTCTTACCATTTTTGGCGCTATTTGACCAAATTTCACCATTTTTTACAATATTTGACCAAATTTGACCATTTTTTCCAATAATTTGCCACTTTACAGATAAATCAACGATATTTGACACGTTTTGAGGAAACTTTACCATTTTTGACAATATTTGAGAATGTAGGATCATTATTGGTATTTTTCACGTAAATCGACGTTATTTGACCTAATTTTACTATTCTTAGCGATATTTGACCAAACAAGATAATGAATGAATTAAAAATTACTTTGTAATCACCACTTTTTGCGTGTTCTAAATATTCCATATGAAGAAAGCTTAGCTTAAGAGATTTTTTTTTTAAGTTAGAAAAGAAGGGCCATTAAAGACATTGAAATTTGACGATTTCAGAGGCAAACTTTAGCAATTATTTGGGGGCTCACGCTGATTTAAAAAAAAATTACCTCACCTACTATGAAAATACAATGAAATGTAAAATAAGAAAAAAATTTTTTAATTATTAATTATTTTTATTGAGATTTAAGAACCTCATCGTAATATTTAATCATTGAAGAAGATAATATTAACATAACCTAAATGAGAGATGAAACCGGATAAAAGGACAGAAACTAAAAATATTTCAGTCGCATCTGGGACTCGAACCCAGGTCCTCTGCATATCCGGGGCAACGCTGTCCGGTTTCATCTTTCATTTAGGTTATGTTAATATTATCTTCTTCAATGATTAAACAATAAAATTGTTAAAATAATTATTACGATGGACTAAAATTTATATTTAAAAAAATCACCAATTTACGTTGGAATGTTTAGCCGTAGATAATTTAAAATGTCGACCCGAAGTTACGTTTTATTTAAAGATGTTTTATTTTCCTATTTTATTTTATGAAATCATATTTACATAGCAAATATGACAATTATTGTTTTTTTCCCATCTAAAATCATGAATAATCGATTATTTTAATGGCCTATATTTCATAAATTAAAACAAAAATAAATAAAATTTTAAAAAAAAAAACACTTCTAATCTGTACTAGATATTTACTATAATTTTATTTTCTAAAAAAGGTTATTCAGTTTTGGTGGATATTTTGGTCTCAAATCCAAAATTAAGTTTTGTATGAAACAGGCAGCGCAGCCGTTCCTCTTAAGCAAAAGTTTTTATCTCAATATAAGGATAAGGACAATCTATTAATGTTTTTTTTTGTTTAATTGGTAGAACTCCGTTTATTTATTTTTTATAAATGTAATGTAAATTTTACTTGTCTGTTTGGGGCTTAGGAGTCGAAAGGTCTTAAATTGGTGACATCAGTTTTCTTTCAAGTCGTCGGTAGTCATCACTTCTAGAGATTGTTTTTATTCAGTGCGGCGGATTTATCGTTCTTCGATAGAATCGTTATTTTTTGCGAATCTATTCGCGGATTTCTCGAATTAATCGATTGTTTATGTTCGATATTTTCATGGCCAAGGCTTGTTTACATATTCAGAAATGAATATACTGTGAATACACTGGCTGAGCAGGATTCTGGGCCATTTCTTCGCAGGGGTTGTCAAGTAACGTATATTATTAATTGTTTTTGTGTTTAATTCGTAAAACCCCATTTATTTATTTTTTAAATTTAATGTATATCATATTTAATAATGTTATTCTTAAGTTCTGCAAGTATTTTTAGTTTTAATTATTGTGACAGCTGTTTCGGCATTCAAGGCCATTTTCAAACTGCGGTTAATCCACACTGTGACAACTTATTTATATGATTTTATTTACTCCCACCTAATTCTAATTTGGACGGGTTTTTGAAAATAATGATTTATTATCGGTAAAACCGATTCAGTTAGAAAATTATTAAAATTCTCTATTCTGTGAGGTTTTTACATTAATAATGTGTTTCCCCGTATTTAAATGATGTTTTCTTAATTGATTTATTTAAATGTGTTATATTGTTTTGATAATGTGAGCATACTGAGAAGTGATGAATATATAATTTTCCTTACTTTATTAATTAATGTTACATTAGGATCATTCGTTCGTTTGTTAATTTCTAATTGTTCAAAAAAATTTAATCTAAGACCCTTTATTTCTGTATGTAAGGGTTTAGGCCCGCTGTTGTGAAGCGGGACGTGATTATTCACTAAGAGATATTCTGCGAATTTCGAAAAAGTGCTTTTCATTATTATAACGCCGAAACAGCTGTCACAATAATAAACACTAAAAATACTCGCAGAACTTAATAGTGACATTTTAAAATTTGATTTACATTCGATTTATAAAAAAAAAAACTAAATAAATCCTTAAAAGAACCGGAATCAGGCCCGTCCTTATCATACTCAAATCTGTTCTATTTTAATTACCGTGAAAAACAAGGATTTCTTTATGATACACCAGAATGCTGGGACATTGTATTCATTACTAGGAGAAGAGATGTAAAAAAGACATTGAAAAAATGGAACCCTATTCCTTGTTTAATATATTGCATTAATTAGCTACGCGTCCTGTGATTGGTTGTTAAAAGGACCTTTTTTGTATCCTAAATGTCCCAACCCTAAATTGGCCTTCTTTTTTTTGATTTGTTTTAAAAGGCGTGGGGTAAAATTTAAAAATTATATTTTTATATGAGTGAAATTGTAAGTACCTAACTACATTTTTTTTATGTGAGTACTGCACAAGAGTCTCGACTGCTTCCAGCCGTCTGGAGCCAGTGAGACTATGGCATCCCCCAATGAAGCATGTTGTAAAGCTAAAGGTATAATAAGTACCTGGCTATTCAAATCTGGTCATTTCAAGCAACGCTTCGATTCCGAATGGTGGTCTTTCACCGGGGCAATACTGAGAGTATCTACGGCTCTGGAATGTGCCGCAAATATGTTATATATCATTTTAAATTAATAAATTGTGAAAAAACATTAATTAATCAAATAAAATTTACTTGCGCATGCCAGGAATTGAACTCGCGACCTCCGGATTCGTAGCTGAGGATCGTAACAACTCAACAACGGAGGTCGTCTACTACTAACCATTTCGTTATTTTCCTTGCATGCAGAGAGGATGGAACGCTGTATAAATCTGTCCTAGCATAAACACTTTGCTTCATCAAATCTTTTTCAATCGAATCAATGAACTAAATTTAATTTAAATTTTTCTTTATATGTCGATTAAATTTAAAAATATATCACGACACGCTCTTTTCATCACCCCTGTTATCCACAGTGATAGCTTCTTGCTCTTGATAAATATTAATTTGCATTATTCACAGATTATATTATGTAGAGTTAAAAACACATACAAACACAACATTCGGACAAAAAAACTTTTTATACTATGGTACTAAACTCTACAACAAAATCCCATTATCCTTTAAAACCATAATAAATTTAAAGATTAAATAAAACACTGGATACGTTACACAGGGAGATCTGAAATACAAAATATATTAACACCAAACCACTCAAATGCACTTAAAACATTTATTAATTGATAAACTAAAGTTTTTTTAAAGACAAGATTTTTGTGCATAGCGCAAAGGGTAACAATTATTTTTATAAACAATAATTATTAGCCTGAAACACTCATCCAAATTGAAAAAACCCTTCCGAGAAAAGATAAATGTCGCCGACAGGACTCATACTAATAAAGTTGGTTGTTTACAGGTGAAATATAATAAAAAACAGTAATTATCGAATGAAACACTAGTATATATTGATTAACTTGGCGGGTTTGCGATAAGCCGACGTAGCTCAACGGTAGAGCATCTTACCGGATATTAGAAGGGTGCAGGTTCGAGTCCTGTCGGCGACGTTTATCTTTTCTCGGAAGGTTTTTTCAATTTGGATGAGTGTTTCAGGCTAATAATTATTGTTTATAAAAATAATTGTTGCACTTAAAACACCTCACCTTAAAATATTTTTTATTTTTTTCACTAAGCAGATCAATTTAATATAATGCAATTTAATATTTTGTAAATGAAATCCTCAGTATGGGAAATCCCAGTGAGGATTTCATTATTTGTTATTTTGTTATTAAAAAAAAAGAAGAAGATAATAAATTTTTTTTTTATTATTATTATAGTTCACCTGACAACAGGTCCCGAGAAACCTGGTCAGGTGTCATAACACCGTAAAGAAAATGACAAAAAATTATTAATCCATCTATAAATCAATACATCTGCTGTATTTACGCTATTTCGCTCTTTGTTACATTGTCTATTGAACATATGTGATGGTCTCCTTGATTGTACATCTCCTTGATAGCTGCGGATATCTTTACAATTATTTAAGTGTTACTATTATATTAAGTCTATCCTCACTGTAACAAAACTGTTATACTGTTTTATTATTTTATTTCTCAATTTGTTTAATACTTGCTGATATTTCGATGTTTTTATAATATTATTTAAATTCAAATTATGTAATTGGAGTCTAGTATCTCTATAACAAAACTGTTATGCTGTTTTAATACAACTTGTTTGCATAGGTCACAACATCCATGGTCGAGGGGTAAGGCTCTCGACTACGAATCCGAAGGTCGCGGGTTCAAATCCCGGCGTGCGCAAGTAAATTTTATTTAATTAATTTGTGTTGTTTCACAATTAATTAATTTAAAAATAATATATAGTATATTTTGCGCACGTTCCAGAGTGGAAGATACTCTCAGTATCGCCCTGGTGAAAGACCACCATTCAGAATTGAAACGTTGCTTGAAATGGCTTTTAGCCGTGTTTGGTGACCAGATCTGAATAGCCAGGTATTTCCCCACCTTCCTCTTCCCTTCCCAATACCTTCAGCCTCACAACATTTCCCAATTGGGGATGCCATAGTCTCACTGGCTCCAGACGGTTGGGAGCAGTTGAGACTCTTGTGCGGTATACATGTAAAAAAAAAAAAATGCATTCACCTATATTGTTCTAATTTGTACGACGATTGTTATTTATTGTTGTATTATATAATTTTGTTGAACTAAACTTCTGCTGACAAGCTACTTGCTAAGCCACTTAGCGGGTACAAATTCCAATTGTATGTAAACAATAGTATACAATAAAAAATAAAAATTAAATAATTGAACAGTTCATTTTGTTGCAGGATTCTTTCGATGATTACCTACGACAAATTTGAATTCATAAGAAATATTTATTAAAAATCTTTTTATTGCTGTCGCCCCCATTTCAGCCCTTCACAGACACCCATTTGCGCTCGAGGCCACAACCATCTCTCTAACGCCCCTTAGTAGAGGGATATCACCCACGTTGGGAATCTCTGATACAGACTTTAAAAACCTTAAACTTAGCCTTCATGGCTATCATATAGGAATCTGTAAGTATATGCCTTTGGACATCTCTTGGGTAATTTAAACAAATTTATATCACAAAAGAAGTTGCAAAAAATGGCAACCGCAAAATTGTAATAAGATAGAAAAAGAAATAAAAAATTATGGTTTTGACTGTGAGTAAAGCAGGTTTGCGCCTAACCGCAGGAATGTTTCAATCAACTGCTAAGGTATCCAGTGGTAAAGATGCATGTAGTTTAATGTTGTTATCTGCATGATTGTAAGTTAAATAGTTTGTCAAAATACCTTTAATAAAAGCATTGACTCTGTGCAGAAACGGGCGGTCCGTTTGATAGATTCCCTCATCTTAACAAACGGATTGCAATCTTTGGAGCACAGACGTCAGGTGGGAATGCTGTCCTTGTTCTGCCGGTATTTTAATCGAAGATTCTCCGAAGAGCTTACGTGGTTAATCTCTTCAGCGTCGGTGAACAGCCGGGAAATGCAGCAAACGTGCGACCAACATTTGTGCACGGTCGACATTTACCACAAGAGAACGAGTAGCTTCTAACAGCTCGACAAAAATGAATTGTTTTACCTGAACAATACGTTTTTCATCAGCCCATCGCATATAAATAACAAATACTGTAGAATATGTTATAACCAGTGGTGGTTTTATCTAAAGAGCGATTGTGCGGTGAACTCCAATTCAAAATATGATAACAAAAAACAATTCGCATTTAAAATCCACGCGAAAAAATACTACGAAGAGCAACGCGATATTCCCATAGGTGCTACAGTGAATGGATTCAGCACATATAGTCTCACGATCCCAAGTAAATACTTCATACAAAAAAAGCAAAACGACACAATCCCCCCGACGGTGAAATTAAATAATCTAGGCCGAACCACGTCGAAATTTGTGCTCAGCGCCAAGAAGGAATGTTTGAAAACACGAAACCTCGGAAGTTTGACGAGTGTCACTGAAATGGCCCCAAATCGGTCACTTTGCCGGTCGGCTGATAGCACAATAAGGATGCAACAAAACGAAAAACAAAAATTTTAACATCGATCGCGAAAATGAAGGCATAAATCAAAAAACTTTTTTTCCATAAAATCGACTCTAAATGTAAGGTAGATTTACCAGTTTCCCGCTTAAACTACGAAATTCTGAACAACGTGTATAACGAAAAGCCGTACAAATCTAATGCGATTTTACGAAACAAGTTCTGTAAATAAGACGCATCTTTTTACTAGTTGGTTGATTTACTTAACATCTCCGATTTTCGATTGTTTACATTCACCGCGATACTAACGCAAGTTTTATGTTATACTTTCGCCAGTTAGGAACGCACTGTTACAGTCACCTAGCGACAAAAAAGAAAACAATTTGACAGTTGATGAATTTCGTTCAGCCTATAACATGCGCTTGAGTATTATTGTTTTACTTTCTATAATTAGTACTACATTTCTCTATTCGTTTGGTTTTAATGGCATTTGTAAATCTACCAGTAAAACAAACAGATTATAATGCAGTTATTATAGTACCCCTCTCACCAACTTCATTTAAATTATGCGACTGTCGCTTTATTCGACTGTTCGCCGAATTACAACGCGTTCATCTTCTCGTAAATTTCTGATTGAACCCCCAGTTATAAATACCACGAGCCGCTAGTGATTATAACCACAAATATGTATAAAAATATATTTATCTGAATCAAAGCATGTTGCCAAATATAACTGTTGCATGATGTTTAATGAGAATTGAGCGCGGGAGGTCTACGACAACGCAAGTGCGGTTTTGCTGAATGATAACAAAAATACTATTAATTTTGGTGTTTTCTCCGTGAGATAATGATGACGTCGATGTCAAGAAATAAAACAATATTATTTTTCACACGATCGTAAATGGCTTAACAGCTGCAGAGATCGCATTTCTACAGCACTCAGTCTACTTTCATCCTTCCTCTGCCAGTTCCATGCCTCACTGGCACACGTGAGGGTTGGTATCAGCACTTCTTTGTGGATTGCTAAACAGTTTCAAAGCACCAAAGCACCTGATTCGTCGACAAATTCTACTACTATATTCAATCAGATTTCCGTTTTAGATATTAGCGTGTGAAATTTGTTCAATATTATAATCATTACTACTGATGTTCAGTTATTCGGGGATGCAGTCTGTAAGAATGCTCTGATAATGAGGCCGTCTCCTGCAACGAAATTTAGTATTTGTTATTTATCATATTAATTAGAGAGCGCTGAGAGCAGAAATACATTTTTTTTTAAATACTGAATAATTTCAAAGAGACAACAATACAATGTTGATATTTTTCGAAGACGGCCAACAAGCGTGGTTTTTTATGTGATACCAGACAAGAGTCCTAACTGCGCCCAACCTTCTGGAGCCAGTGAGACTGTGGCATCCCGAATTGGGTTATGTTGTAAGGGTGAAGGTATTGAGGAGGGGAGAGTGATGGGGAAGAAGGAATATGGGGAATTACCTGGCCATACAAATCTACTCACCAAACACGGATAAAGCCATTTCAAGCAACATTTCGATTCTGAATGATGGTATTTCACCAGGGCGATACTGACAGTATCTACCACTTTGGAACGTGCCGTAAATATATTACATATTTATTTAATCAAATAAAATTTACTTGTGCACGCCGGGACTTGAACCCGCAACGTTCGTAGCTAATGATCGAAACCACTCAACCACGGAGAACGTCACGACTGTGTGGCGTTTCGGTCCAATAAATTACTGGCGCGGGCACAGAAGAGATTTTGCGCGGCAGTAGGCGGATCTGCCATTCGAATTGTGAATTGTACTGAAGTGTATCTTCTGACGTCACGGGTACACGTTTTTACAAGTTTACTTTGAAAGCTCTTCGTCATTTTTGGATATATCAAAAAAATAATGTTACTGTCGGTATTAAATATTAAAATAAAATTTATTTTAAAATTACGCAACAATCTCGCAGCCAATTTCGTATTGGAAAGGTTGTTAGAAGGCGAAGTATAATTTCTTGCTGGGGTTAAAAATAGCCAATTTCTTAACAGATTTCTAATTTTGTCGTGTGGTTATGAAGGGGTTGGACAGGAAGGACCGTTTTAAACTAAGTTTTGAAAATAAAATATCGAATGTACTGCCGGTAGGGGCATGCAGAACAGTCGGCATAGATGTGTAGCAGATACCTGAACTACAAGTGTAAGGGATGCATCTCAGCGATGAAAAAATCTACACATTACAAGAAAATAATTTTAAAAAGCGCACGTTTGAACGTAAGTGTAGAACACACAGTATCGCGAGCAAATGTGAAACTATTTCGAACTAATTTGGAATGATATTATTTATCAGATACTTCAATAGTACACAACTGCTGACCCTGTACAAATCGCAGGTGCGCCCCACTGTAGCCACCTCTCGGGCGGTCCGTTTGATAGATTCGCCTATCTTAACAAACGGGTTGCAATCTTTGGATCACAGACGTCAGGTGGGAATGCTGTCCTTGTTCTACCGGTATTTTAATGGAAGATTCTCTGAGGAAGTAGCGTCATTAATCCCTTCGGCAGCGGTGCATAGTCAGGAAACACGCCAAACGCGTGCCCAACATTTGTCAGATGAGAACGGGTCGCTTCTATAGCTCGTTCTTGTGTTTAACAGCTCGAATATTTGAAATAATGATAATGGAACGAATTACTGTATTTGAAATAATGATAATGGAACGAATGCCTATATTTGAAATAATGATAATGGAACGAATTACTGTATTTGAAATAATGATAATGGAGCGAATTACTGTATTTGAAATAATGATAGTGGAACGAATTTACTGTATTTGAAATAAAGATAATGGAACGAATTTCTGTATTTGAAATTATGATAATGGAACGAATTACTGTATTTGAAATAATGATAATGGAACGAATTACTGTATTTGAAATAATGATAATGGAACGAATTACCGTATTTGAAATAATGATAATGGAACGAATTACCGTATTTGAAATAATGATAATGGAACGAATTTCTGTATTTGAAATTTAAGCAAAGAATGGTCAGACTATTGGAACACGATAAACGCCCCTCCGCCCCCGTTTCCTCTTACGTGACAATGCGATGGAATCTTAATATGTACGAGTATATTCATTGTGACTGAGAGAACTATTAATCCATCTATAAATCAATAGAATAATTGAACAGTTGATTTGTTGCGTGATTCTTTCAATGATGTACCTACGACAATTTGAATTCATAAGGAAAATTTATTAAAAGTATTTCCCTTCACCGCCCCCCATTTGCTCTTGAGGCACCACCGCCACCTCGGATGTCTCCAACGTCTCTTAGGGGGCGATATCACCCACGTTGGGAATCTCTGGCCTATACATACTCAATTTAACAACTTTTTCAAATTTTGACGTGTTTTCTTTTAATCTTTCATCATCTAGTGTATAATATAAACAGTGTTGTACAAGTAACAGAATAAGGAATTAAAGATGTATTTTTCAAAGCGATAAAATCTCATATGGCTTGTTTTAAATTTAATTTACCCTTTGATTCTAGTCGTTCCGTTTCGGGAACAAAATGTCGGTCCTCATAATACCCGTTCTATCTCCCTTTCTCTTAAGGTCAGACATGTGTTTTAGAAAGAGATAACTACAGATCTCACTTTACATAATATTCTGATAGTAGATCGAAATTAGTACCATATCAGATAATGTGGGAAAGCGGTTAGAATGGTCCAACTTGAAAGAAATGTTAAATAAGAGAAGTATATACCGCCATGGTAAGTAAAAACACAGTATCTTCCTTGAAAGTCTCGAGAGAGATACTGTGTTTTTACTTACCACGGTAGTAAAGCATTGGCGTGCAGTACGTAAAGGCTAAAAAGCTGTGCCTACCCTAAGAAAGGTAAAGAATTTTGTAAGGAACTTGGTATTAAGGCCATCCACCGGCTAAAATTTTAACGAAATCACGCGCTCCTTATGCAAGTGGCGACAAGGTTGAAAATCCCGCTGTCCATCGGCCGCATGTTTTGATTTGCGCAAAAAAAACATCAACAAAATGCGTGTTTTATTCAATTCTGTAAAGCTCAGACCTAATTATTGAAATGTTTTACGGTCATATTCTAAAAAACTTAATTTACCACAATGAACAATACGAAAATATGGGAAAAAGAGTTCATAAGTGGGAGATTTTGCGCTTTAAACATTTTTTTAATGTCTCATACTTTATTTTTTTCTAAGCTTATAAAAAGACATACCAAAAAAATGCTCGGTTATACGAAAGGCCAAGGTGTGTTCTACTTGCAGTATTTAATTAAATCGTCCATGATATTTCTAGGCCAACAAATTCTCAAACCGAAAACACACGATTTTGCATTACTTCCCATTGCATCGCCTTAAGAGTACCTAATGAGAAACGAATTGTGTCAATAATATTATAAATTTCGATAGACTTTCCATGAATATCGGTAGATCGATAGATTTTAGCTAAAATGACATCACTGGTTTGGAGTTCGCAGTTGGAACGTTGGCCGATCGTCTAGTTGCCCGATTTATAGTCAATGTACGATCGACCAACGTCCCTACTCCGAACTAGGATAACTTTCAGAATTAATTTCCGGACGTTTGTTAGAGGATCCAAGCAAGTGTTAGTGGCACTACCCCAACTGATAATACGGTATTCTAGAGATTATTGTATACGTGTACAGTAAACCTGCCTCACTTGTTGTCTATTTAATTTATTTTGTCTTTAATTTCTGTAATTATTTATTTTATCTTACATTTTTAAAAAAATAAATTATTGTCCAGAGTTTTGTTGTCAGGCCTGTGACACATGATACATGTGTTTTTTTAAATTTATTTTTTCTTCTCTTACTGTATCTAAACACATTATGATATATTTCAGTTATTTCTTTCTATTATTTGTGTATTTGGGAAGTATGTTTACGAGAGATGGAAAGACTGATAGGGATATTGAAAGAAGGGTGGATGCAGGAAACTCCATTAACGGAGGACTGGACGCGGTTGGCGCCAACAAAAAGTTGTACAAAGTTGCGAAGCAAGCAGTCCACAATGGAGTGCTGATACCAATCCCGATGTATGGCAGAGAACTGCGTGAATGCTGTAGAAATGAGATCTCTGAGACGAAGGTGTGGTAAAACCATGTATGATCGTGTAAAAAATTTGAGATTCGTAAAAAAAGCAAGGCGTAAGCGATGAGCAAGATTAAGAAAGGAACGCTTAGATGGTTCGGGCATGTAAAGCGAATGAACGAAGAAAGGACTGTAAGGAGAATATATGACGCGAATGTTAATGTCGGGGACGTCCGAGGAAGACATGGCACGATCAAGTGAATCAAAAGCTTGAGTCGGGCCATGTCAGAATAACAGAAGAGAATGTATGAGACGTCGTGTGAATGTAAATGAAGCAAGAAGTGTATGCCGAGATCGAGTTGTTTGGCGGTCCGTCATCTCTGCCTACCCCTGTGGGGAAATGGCGTGACGGTTAGTTAGTTAATTATTATTTTTTTATTTATTTAGCATATTTATAACTGATGACTAAACCAAAAACTATTGATCCTGTGAACATTAAATATTCCAAAACAATAAATAAATATAATTGTTTATATCATTTATAATCATATATTATAATTAAATATTTTAATAATAAATACATAAAGAGTTAACCCCCTCTGAACAGAACCATGTCCTCGAAATGGAAAGATTTCAAAATAGGTTTCTGCGTTACCTTTATATGAGAGAGTATATTTATTATCCATTCCTATATCTATCCTGACTCCGCACAGGAATGTTCGATATAAGTACATTAAAAACCCGCCGAAAAATTTTTTTACGTAAAAATTTCTTTATGTTAATCTCTGGAACCATATATATATAATACAGCTATGTTGAAAGAGCTCATGGGAGATCCCATGCACTGTTATATGCTCCGAAAGTGAGAACTTCTGTTTATCAGAACACGCCAATCAGCAGAGCGACTCAATTGCTCAACGTTGACATTTGACCGTTGACATTTTTAAAATCACAGACAATTTTGCAACCATCTCTTATCCCGTCTTACAAAATAGTTATAAAATCTGCCCCCATGACTTTTTATACTTCACCTATCAACCATTTACTTCTTGTATGTTTGATTCGAATGAACTTCAGTATTTATTAAAATCACTAATTATTTATTTTTTACAATTTCTCACTTATCTCAATCTCTGTAATACATTAGTATACAAAGAGTTCGCATCGAGCATCAGCTCTAACCTTCTTGGTTTATTCAAATCATCACCACAAAGTCCAAGATTTACAACCTGGTCCAAACCGAGGACTATGGACACACAAAAAACACACATATTTAATAGTGACTGCTTCAAAAAGTGGCATTTAAAAGTTACACAGATAGGCCAAAGGATAGATAAAGGTTTAGTTCTAATAAAGGATGGAGATCTAAGTACCATAGACACAGTCAGATGATAAGAGTTTTTCTAGAGCGCTATAAAGCTGCACCCACTGAAGAGAGAAATACTAGAATACTCATTTCATTTGCACTGCACGCATAGTAAAGCACCATAGTAAGTACACGTAGTACACATAGTAAGTAAGGAACGTTCATGTGCAAGTTTTTACAAAGATTCATACCAATCACGCCGTGAATAAATACTGCTTGTTCAGTATTGTACCAAAGTTTTGTACAGACAGGCTGAGGGGGGGTCCACGAAAACTTAAAAAAAACGACAAAGGGGTCCACGGGAAAAAGTAAAGAACCTTAACAATAGAAAGAAAAACATGTTAAATGTAAGAAATTAATTAATATAAAAAGGAATAGAACAAAGTATTGTTTAGTCGGAAATTAAATATACACAGTACAATCGGGAAACTATTTTTTTTTTATTTGAAATTTCGTTTGCAACAGAAGTTGAATTTTTTAACTAATATTATTTTAAAATCGGATGTTGTCTTTTAAAATGCGTCAAAGCATAGATCCGGCTTCAAAAAATGTTTTAACAGTTAGCTGCTGTAAAAAAATAAAATAATTGGAAATCTCAGATATTTTTTTATTTTTTTATTATATACAGATTCATCAGTTTCCCGCTTGTAGCACGAGTTTCCGGACACAGTGAATGGGATAATGCACACTTTGATTAGTGTGCTTGACAAGTGATAGAATGTGCCAGAAAATAAAAAAAAATTAAATTATGAAAAAAAAACAATTTCAACTGAACTGAGGAATCGGGGTATTTTAAGTTTTTTTTTTCTGTCGAAAAAATTACAAAGATGTCATTTTTATTTTAGGAGTAAATTTTCTATGGCGATTTAAAATGTGACATTTTTTATTTGCCTCCAAACGACATGTTCGTGAATGTGGCGTTATTGACGTCACGTCGACCAACGGCGGTGACAGCCGTTTTACAAGCCAGTAGCGTTATCTACCATAGATCATAAAGACATTGTAGCCAGTTTAGAACCGTTTCGGAATGTGCGGTTTTAGATCATTTTTCAAATCATTAATTATGAATTTGCGAGACAGGAATGGGTACGGTCACCCCGGGTGCCATTCATTGGATAACCAACACCTCTGCCATAGGTCACCCCAAGTGGTTCGCTACGGTTGGTGACTTAGCAGGTGTGCCCGGCCTCATGGGGTGAGATTTGTCCAACTGCGTGGTTGAGAGGCCGATTGCCGGAGACCCAGCAGTAGAGGTGAGTAAAAAAACGTAAAACCGTTTTTATTAAAGCGTTTAAGTTAGGAAACGGTTGCAACCGTTTCGAGGATTTTAGAAAAACCGTTTTAAAAAATCTGTAACTACGTCTCCAATAAACCCGCGCGAAATGATTCCAGTAGAGGATAATTCGCTTGAGAATTACGCACGAAACATTTAAAACAGCTCCCCGCAACATTTACTAAACTCGTAACCGTCGTAAACCGTTTGAAAACGAACGCTTATCGCGTGAAACGCTTTTTCCCGACACCCCGTTTCTGACCGTTGCGGCAAAACGCTTTAAAAAATGTAACGCCCTCCCGCAACGCCCGCCCGCAACGCTAAACGCGAAATGCCGTAACGCTTTCTTGTAAAACGCTTTCTCGTGAAACGCTTATTCGAAAAACGGCTTCGAAAAACGGCTTCGATAAAATTAAACGCCCGACTGCAACGCCATGCGATATTTGCCGTGACCCGTTGCAAACAAACGCTTTCGCCGCATCGTTCACCGCGAAATGTTTTGATTTAATAACCACGATAGAATGGTTTCCAACGTTTTCGAGTTTGGGATCTACTTTTTACCTTAATTTTTCGTGGACATTTTATAAGGATTTTAGCTGTTTTTTTAGTTGTTTTAGTATTTCAGAATTGCAGATAAGTACGAATCTAGCAAAATCAATTTGTCCTACAACCATGGTATTATTTTTATCTTTCATGGTTATGAATTTAAATTATGGGAATGATAACTATTTTCTTCGTAATTGTTAAGATTGAGAAAGGACTCTTAGATGTTTTTGGCACGTTGAACGGATGACCGAAGAGAGGTATAAAGAGAATATATGGCGTGGAAGATAATGGTATAAGAAGTCAGGGACACCCGAAGAATATATGACATAATCAAGTGAAGCAAATACATACTGGAGTAGGTTATAATACGATATATGAATGTGAATGAAGCAAGGAGTCTATACCGAGACAGAGTTGTGTGGCGGTCTATCCTCTCTACCTATCCCTGCTGAGCAAAAGCATGATGGTTAATTAGTTAGCGTAGTAATAAATGCCGTATATTCGCGTATAATAAGAATGTAAGTGTTTTTTAGACTAGAAGAAAAAAAAATTGTAATGTACAGAAACGGCAGACCTCCTAGTGATAAAAAAAATATATTCTCAAGCAAACACGGTTCCTTTTGATGCGATATCTTTTCCTTTCTGGGTACGTACTTCATCGAGTGCAATCCATCTCTGAAGTAAAAAGAGAGTGTTCATGAAATACAATATAATGAACCACCACCAGCTAATGTTAGTAACGTAGAAAAAAGGTTAAACTATTTACCGTAGTGAATTGTGGCTCATTAAACAAAACGTTCTAATTTTTACTATTCGCCTTTACTTAATCTGGCTAGGTAATTCAAACCCGAATGTTTACAAAAAAGCCGACAGATCTGTTTATGGCTTGTCTCAAGTAAGTAATAATAATAAAATGTTGCAGATAATCAATATTATCTTTCCAAAAAGGGCCAGAGCATTTTGGTAATATCAAATATGGCACCGGGAAAATAAAAATCTTCGATTGTTCAGTGCCACATTTTAGGTGATATCGGAATACGCAAGAACAAGGATTGCTTATTATTGTTTCGATTTTTAGATCATTCTGGAAGATTCCTTTTTCAATCCATACATGCAGTCATAAAGTATATTATTTGGGGAGATTTAATATTTGAACATTTTGTCAGTTTAGTATGCGAAAAATTGTATTAACGCGAACATTGACAAGTGCCGTCGTTCAGTTTTATAATTTTTTGCTATTATTATATCAAGACTATTTTACCTACTTCTATGATGTCGTCGCATAAACGCAGAAAGGTTAGTGTTCTATGGACACATTTCGAAACTGTTGGGGATGATTTTGCCTCGTGTAAAAATCACAGGTATATTTGGGGAGATTTAATATTTGTGTAATATATGTAAGACGCGCATTTCATTGAAATCTACTGTCTAATTTGAAAATGCACCTAAAGAGAAAACATCCCCTAGTACATTTAACTTTGTTCAATTCGGAAATCTCCGGTCGGCAAAATGTGATTCTTCCGCTGGCTAGAGTGGCTAGTCTAACTATAACCGAAAGTGATCAAACAAGTGTGAGTGTGAGTGCTTCTGAATTATCAGCTCAGCCAGTTGAAAAATCACAGGTCATAGCCAGCACTTCAGGTTTTTCTCTTGGAAAAACGACACACCAAAATATTATGCCTTTTATTCCAAAAAACATTAGTTCGCAGGAAAAAAAAAACAAATTGACGATTTGGGCCTCTTTATAGAAGATCTTCAACCCTTCAGCAAGGTTGAAGATAGCGGTTTCGTCAAATTGATAGCTGGTGTAATTCCATCATACAATTTACTTGAACATTGTTTCAGATACAACCAATAAATTTAAAACAATCGTTAGACATTTCAAAAAAAGTAACCTGTCTACTGAAAAATTATTAAAATATCAATTAAATTCGGGAGTTGTACAACCAAAGAAGTTACTGCAAGAAGTTCCAACACGATGGAATTCAACGTATTATATGTTAAAACGCTTATCGGAGCTTCAAGAACCTGTACAATGTACGATAGCGGTAATTAACAAAAATCTACCGTGTCTTGCACCTGAAGATTGGAAACTGTGCAAGCAATTAATCGAGATTTTGGAACCGTTTGAGCAGGTTACGAAAAACATCAGCGGGGAAAAATACATGACTGGCAGTCTTGTTATTGTTTTAACATCGGGCCTATTGAAAGTTTGTGAAATTTTATCGAAATAAATTTTAGGTGCACAAGCAAAACAAGTCGTGGCAAAATTAATATTAGGAATAAATGATAGATTCGACGACATTGATCAAAATGAATCCTTAGCATTGTGCACATTATTGGATCCGAGATTCAAAGCGCGTGCATTTAAAAGAACGTCAGAGGCTGAGAATGCTATCGATTTAGTCATTGAACTCTTAGATGCAGAAGCGGGAGAAGTTAAGATAATACCACAATGTGTTAATATTACCCCCACAAAACGTCACGAACTATGAATTCTATTTGACTTTGATACTGATTGTGAACACCATAGCATCGCCAGTTCCTCGTATTCCAGATCATCACGAGAAGTGATAATGTTTTTGGAAGAGCCCTTATTGCCACGACAAAATAACCCATTAGAATGGTGGAGACAAAATCAATATGTGTACCCCAATCTATCCAAAATATTCCGCAACAAATGTAACTTCTTGGCGACGTCAGTTCCCTGTGAGCGAATGTTTTCAAAGACAGGATTAATTTTAAGTGACAGAAGAACAAGATTAAAATCTAAAAAAGTCGAGCAACTGATGTTCTTGAATATTAATAAATTTTGAATCTTTTAAAACTCATAGAAATAGTTAACTTAAAATATTTAACCCAAAAATAAAGTGATGTAATAATAATATAAATGAATGCTGTAGTACTAATATTGAATCTCAGTTGGCCATTATTATAATTGAAGTATATAATATTATCAGAGTGTGTGCATACTTTTGTGGCCTTATTTGTGATTGACTTTATTTTAAATTATCGCTAAAGTTGACCCCAACCCCGTCCTCACATTTTGCTAAGTTCATATATATATTTTTAATAGGAAGCCATGAAGCCTATGATTTATATTATCTAAACAACCTACATATATTACTTTTTATCATTCAACGTAATTATAACAGACGATAACTTTTATTTATTTTATATTTATGTATATGAAAAAAAAATTACGTTATTTTTAAACGGTTTCTAGAAACCGTTTATTTTGAGAAACCGAAACGGTTTCGGTTATTTTGAAAATGAAACTGAAACGCCCACCTCTACCCAGCAGGACTCTCACGACCAATCGCAGAAGGATTTTTTTTAATATGAATACTGCACAGAGTCCCAACTGCTCCCAACCGTCTAGAGCTAGTGAGACTATGGCATCCCCACTTGGGGAATGTTGTGAGGCTGAAGGTATTGGGGAGGGGAAGGAGAAAAGGAAGAGTAATGTGGGGAAATACATGGCTATTCAGATCTGGTCATCAAAAACGACTAAAAGCCATTTCAAACAACGTTTTAATTCTGAATGGTGGTCTTTCACCAGGGTGATACTGAGAGTGTCTTCCACTCTGAATGGGTGGATTAATGTATCCGTCGACCCTGGACATACTAACCCACAAATTCTTACCCACCACTCATACCTTTTTTCCTTCTCAGAACTACCTCTCCTACGTTTCTTAAAAAGACCCTTCACACAGCATCCTCAAAGGATCATCGTCACACATTTTTAACGGCAACCCATTAGGGCACACGGAAACGCCCGCGCCAACCTTCTGTCGGCTTGCCTGTTCAGTGGGTGCGCCGGATTCAAATCCCAGCGAGGTACAAAGGTCAATAGAAGACTAGTAAAGTTGACACTGGCTCTTTAGTTGATCCTCTCAGGGGATAGCTCGCCGGACCAGGACCGAACTCTCCGTAATTAACTAATTATTATAATTAAATTTATTTTAATCACTTATTAAAGCTTGTAATGTTATTACTCGTAATGTAAATAATATGTTAATTTTCTGTGTATTTCATTTGAAATTTGTTAATATTTTATTCAATGATTTACAATAAGCTTCAGTAAGTTATTCCAGTACATTGAATATTCATTCTAGTCTTATAGACTGAAATCCTTTTATTTCCTTTCGTTTTTTCCGTGTTCATGTTTCATTTGGGTTATGTTAATATTATTTTCTGCAATGATTAAATATTAAAATGAAGTTTTTTTAAATCTCAATAAAATAATTAATTACTATAAATTGATTATATTCTTTTGACTTTTAGTAAAAAGTCAATAGATGTCTCATATAAATAAAAAAAAATGGGTATTAATCCGAGACACTGTCTAGTTTGCAATTGTGTTCCTAATTGTGGAACTTTTTAATCATTATAAAGGCCAATAATATGGGATTAAAAATGGAGAATATTATTTACAAATTTTGTATTTGAGATATGATAACGATTTTTTTTTATTGTATAATATTAATTATATACAGTGGGAACTTATACCCGCTAAGCCACTGCAAGTAGCTTGTCAGCAGGAGTTTATTTCAACAATATTATATAATACAACAATAAATTACAATCATCATACAAATGTAGGGCAAAATTAGGATATAGAGGCGCATGCATGTTGTGATCAATGAACATAAGTTGGAAAAAAAATTTAAAAAGAAAAAAAAAATAATGGAAACAGCATTACAGTTTTGTTATTGAGATACTAGAGTCCAATTTTATAACACCGATTTAAATAATATTATAAAAATGAAGAAGATGAAATAAATTGAGCTGGTCTCATTAGCTAAGTTGATTAAGCGGTTGCCCCGATTAAGCAGAGGACCTGGGTTCGAGTCGCAGATGCGACCGAAATCTTTTTATTTTTTATCGTTTTTTCCGTGTTCATGTTTCCTTTAGGTTACGAGTATGTTAATATTATTTTCTACAATGATTAAATATTAAAATGAGTTTTTTTTTAAATCTCAATTTAATAATTAATAATTATAAATTGAATTCGACATTTTATTCATCGCTAACTGTATATACCTACTGGCTCCGGACAATTTGGACGTTTGTACTGTTTTCTTTTTTTATAAATCTGCACCAGCGACTTCAAAGATAGCCATGTCAAGCTGATGGTACCCTTCACCATGCGGACCATGAACACATCAAAATTGCATAAAATGGTCCTCTCCCGATAAAAGTTCTGAATCACAGGCTTAAATATCTAAAATTCAAATTGGTAACGGTGCTAGAAGGATCCGAACAATCCAAGTATTTTGTTGTAATAAAATTCTAATTGAAGCCCGAGTAAATCTGGCTTCCAAGAAACAGGGCTTCTTTATAGGGGTAGCAGATTCTTCAATAGTGACCAACTGCTAGTCCTGTAAAAATCTCAAATACGTCCAACAGTATACTATGGAAGTCCCCTCTGGGCTTGAGCTCCAAAATACCTGATATACCTGCTTGATTCTGTGCATTCATCTGATTGACAATCCGTTGTTAACAGACCGACTGCCATCACAGACGCGATGTAGGTATGCTGAGTCTGTTCTACAGATATTTCAATGGAGCCTGTTCGAAGGAGCTAGCAGCGTAAATCACCTCCGCGCCATTGCACGTGCAAGAAACTCGACGGACACGAGCGGAACAGCCGTTCACAGCTGATGTCGGCTTCGTGAGAACGGGTCGTTTCGCCGGGTCATTCTTTGTCGTACCGTATGTGAATTCGCATGTGGAACGAGCTACCGGAATCTGTATTTCCTCCAGGATGTAATTCGCATTATCAAATACCTTCCTTAACCCGCGTCACAACGTTGCCGAACCGCGTGGCGATACAGTTCCCCTGTATGTGCTCCGTATATACAGGGGCGTTCCTGCGAAGTGTCCTACTGTGTTTTAATCCTACTCAGACATATACACAGCCTGTTTTTTTTAATGAATGTTATCCAATCCGCCCCTGTTCCCCCTTCCCCAATCAAAAGACCCCCTCGCATTGTTCCAAATTCAAAAACTGAGAAAGGGCGCGCGCTCCATTGTTCCACACGTCATTTGAAAAGTGTATTTTTTTGTCTAAAAAAAAATCTACAAAAATGATCACATTCTTAGCTTCCCCTGCATCGCGCCAGGCGATGGTTGCTTTTGGCCTTAGACTTTCAAAAGCGGGGCGAAATAACTGTCACTCTATTTTTATTCAGGTTCGTTGGGAGTCAGGCTGGCTGCAATAGCTGCCAAATTGGAAATATTTGTCGAATTAAAAAATAATCCTATGTAAATTTGGCCTTACCAATTGAAGGAATATTGTGGAGCTGAATGGATGAATTGGGAGGTGTAAATCGTGAGGAAGGATGAAACGTATCACTTTTGACGGTCTCCGTGGTTGAGTGGTCACGTTCCTTGGCTACGAATCCGGAGGTCGCGGGTTCAAATCCGGCGTGCGCAAATAAATTTTATTTGATTAAATTGAATTATTTCACAATTCATTAATTAAAAATATTATGTAGTATATTTGCAGCCCGTTCCAGGATGTTAGATACTGTCAGTATCGCCCTGGTGAAAGACCACCGCTCAGAATCAAAAAGTTGCTTGAAATGGATTTGACCGTGTTTGGTGACCAGATCTGAATAGTCAGGTATTTAACCACTTTCCTCTTCCCCTCGCCACTACCTTCAACTTCACAACGTACCCCAATTGGGGATCCCATAGTCTCACTGGATCCAGACGGTTGAGAGCAGCTGGAACTCAAAATTATCCTCCATTGATTACCATGTTATTGGCTGCTATATTTTTTTGTATGATTGCAAAGTTCTACCTGAATATATCTGCAATCTAGATAGTATTTCAGATATATCTATCCTAAGCGAATAATATGGAAATTTATTAAAAATAATATTGGTAAGTTTTAAACTTCTAGTACGATATCGATAAAATTGACGTAAAATAAACAGGGGGCCAAGTTTGTATCTTTTGCGTTAGCTAACGCAAGTCAATTCAAATATAAACATCGCATTTTGACAGTTCAGTCGTCAGTATAGCGTCAACAAGTACTAATAATTTATTTATTTTTAACAACTCATTGAAGTTTATAAACCTGATTGTAATATTCAATCATTGAAGGAGATAATATTAACATAACCTAAATGAAACACGAAACCGAAAAAAACAACAGAAAATAAAAATGTTGCAGTCGCATGAGGGACTCGAATCCATGACCTTTGTCTTACGGGGGAAAACCGCTTTACCGAATTAGCTAATGAGACCAGTTCGATTTACGCCATCTTCACCGATATCATACTTCAAATTAAAGACTTGTCAATATTATCCTCCATTTTAAATCCTAAATTATGACCTTTACTGTTAATTTTCAGTTTTGAATAACAAGCTCCCCTTAGACAGACTACAAAAAAAGTAATCAAATGAAACACTCAAACGGCCTCACTTTGACGGCCTCCATGGTCGAGGGGTAAGGCTCTTGACTACGAATCCGAAGGTCGCGGGTTCAAATCCCAAAAAATTCAAAATTTTATTTAATTAATTTGTGTTGTTTCGCAATTAATTAAATAAAAATAGTATATTTGCGCACGTTCCAGAGTGGAAGATGCTCTCAGTATCGCCCTGGTGAAAGACCACCATTCAGAATTGAAACGTTGCTTGAAATGGCTTTTAGCCGTTTTTGGTGACCAGATCTGAATAGCCAGGTATTTCCCCACCTTCCTATTCCCCTTCTCCTTCCCCTCCCCAATACCTTCAGCCTCACAACATTCCCCGAATGGGAATGCCATAGTCTCACTGGCTCCAGATGGTTGGGAGCAGTTGGGACTCTTGTGCGGTATTCATATAAAAAATTTAAAAAAAAAAACGGTTTCGGAACAACCGTTCCATCGTCAGGGCAAGTGCAACGGTTGTTCCGAAACCGGTAGGCGTCTAAAATAAATGTGGTTTAAAGAAAGTTTGAGTGTTTCATTTGATTATAATTGATAACTGCAAAGCTTCATACAATAGTACAAAAAAGTAGTTTATCGGGACGTTTTGCATTGTATTTTTTTTTCTGTTTTAAAATGTAAATTTTAAAATATATATATATATATATATATATAAGGGTATAACATAAAAATTGAAAAGTATCAAGTATTAGAGGTGTTTTGTTATTTTTATTTGGAACAACAGCTATTCGTGTACCATAGTACACTAACTAACTAACTAACTAGGGGTAGGCAGAGAGGACGGACCGCCAAACAACTCGATCTTGGCATACACTTCTTGCTTCATTCACTTTCACACAACGCCTCATACATTCTCTTCTGTTATTCCGACTTCTGACATGGCCCGACTCGAGTATTTGATTCACTTGATCGTGCCATGTCTTCCTCGGGCGTCCCCGGCTTCTTCTTCCATTCACATTCGCGTCATATATTCTCCTTACACTCCTTTCTTCGTTCATTCGCTCTACATGCCCAAACCATCTAAGCGTCCCTTTCTTAATCTTGCTCACTACGCTTACATCAGCCTTGCATTCTTTACGAATCTCAACATTTTTCACTCGATCATACATGGTTTTACCACACATTCGTCTCAGAGATCTCATTTCTACAGCATTCAGTCTACTTTCATCCTTCCTCTGCCAGTTCCATGCCTCACCGCCATACATCAAGGTTGGTATCAGCATTCCATTGTGGACTGCTAGCTTCGCTTCCTTGGACAACTTTTTGTTTGCGCCAACCGCGTTCAGTCCTCCGTTAATGGAGTTTCCTGCATTCACCCTTCTTTCAATATTCCTATCAGTCTTTCCATCTCTCGTAAACATACTTCCCAAATACACAAACTTATCAACCTGCTCCAAGTACACCATAGTACACTGTTGGATGAATTAACTACAAATGTTATACCACGAAAAACCAGTGGATTTAGACTAGGTGTTAAGCAGAACATTCAATTTCATAAAATAAACACAAAAATAAACAAATTTGTAAGAGGAACCATTTAGTCTAAGGTGCGAAAGAGCTGAAACAAGCTTATTTTGGTTCTTGATTCTTGTACTCGATTACCTCCTAAATTATTATACTACTAGCTGATGTGTACCCGGCCTTGCTCTGGATTATTTATTTTTTCGGATGATTACGTGAATTCTCGCTAGTCGTTTGGGTGCCATAATTTATTTGACAGCAAAAGTAACTGTTTTTTTTATATGAATACCCCCCAAGAGTCCCAACTGGTCCCAACCGTCTGGAACCATCGAGACTATGGCATCCCCAATTGGGGAATGTTGCGTGGCTGAAGGTATTAGAGAGGGGAAAGAGAAGGTGGAGAAATACCTGGCTAATCAGATCTGATCACCAAACACGACTAAAAGCCATTTCAAGCAACGTTTCAATTCTGAATGGTCGTCTTTCACCAGGGCGATACTGAGAGTATCTCCCACTCTGGAACGTACGCAAATACACTGCATATTATTTTTTTTATTGAATTAATTGTGAAACAGCAAAAATTAATTAAATAAATTGAACATGCGCACGCCGGGATTTGAACCCGCGACCTTCGGATTCGTAGTCGAGAGCCTTACCCCCTCGACCACGGAGGCCGTCTCTAAACAAGGAAACATTCATTTGAAAATTTTATATCATTCCAAACATTTTTTTTTTCAAAGTATATCTAAGTTCTCAAGTGTTTTCCATTTTGAAAATATTCTACCCAAACAAACCTTCTTCTTTTGATTATGTAATCTGTGGCTAACCAGAGTGGTATATCTATGAGCCAACCTCAATACAACATGGCGTATGTTTTTCGTACTAATTTAAAAACGTTATAGCAACAGTTTTACATAAACTAAAGAACAAACTGTGCTTTTTTAAAGTGAAACCGGTCTAGTAATTTTCGAGAAAATTTACGACAGACGGACAGACAAACCTTCATTTTTATATATAAAATAAAGATTACAGATTTGTATTCTGTTTTACTTGCCTATTTGAGGCTAGTAGTAATAGAAAATGCCCTCGAACGCCGAAACAGCTGTCACAATGATAAAAACTAAAAATACTTGCAGAACTTAATAATAAAATTATTAAATTTGATTTATATTAAATTTTAAAAAAAAACACATGGAGTTCTGCGAATTAAACACAAAAACAATTAATAATATACCATACGTTACTTGACAACCCTTGCGAAGAAATGGCCCGGTATCCTGCTCAGCCAGTGTATTCACAGTATACTCATTTCTGAGTATGTAAACAAGCCTTGGCCATGAAAATATCGAACATAAACAATCGATTAATTCGAGAAATAGATTCGCAAAAAGTAACGATTCTATCGAAGAACGATAAATCCGCCGCACTGAATAAAAACAATCTCTAGAAGTGATTACTACCGACGACTTGAAAGAAAACTGATGTCACCAATTTAACACCTTTCGACTGCTAAGCCCCAAATAGACAAGTAAAATAGATTACAATCTTTATTTAATATATAAAAATGAATGTTTGTCTGTCTGTCCGTCCTTGATTTTCATTTGAAAATATCACAGTTTGTTCTTATTAGTGACGGAGAGGTTTAGAGAGTACTTTGAATCAAATCCAATATGTAAAAACATAGAACCAGCCACGTTGTATTGAGGTTAGCCAATAGATATAACACTATGGTTAGCCACAGATTACATATTCAAAAGAAGGTTTGTTTGGGTAGAATATTTAAAAAATGGAAAATAAAAATAGGTATCTACTTAAGAAATTTATTATTTAGATATATTTTGATAATGAAAATAAATGTTTGGAATGGAATAAAAATTTCAAATAAATGTTTCTTTGTTTACTTTTACTCCTACTGCAACTCCTACTCCTACCCCTACATACCCAATAGTTTTCCTCTTATCTTGAAAGTCAAGTGTGCAAAATTTCATCAAGGAGTACCAAAATTCGGCGTTAAGGTGCGGGATTTGGAAAAAAGGGATGAGGGTGGTTTTTCGATATGTCATGTAGACAAGTGACCTTCCTTTCGTTTCAATAGTCAAGTATGTAAAATTTCATGAAGCACGGAATACAAGTGTAGATTTTCATACAAAACAAACAAACAAACACCACTCGCCCGGGACATTCTTCTTTATACAGTAGATTATATACTTTATAAATATGTGTACACAGAGTAATAATAATTTGTATAATAGTTAGATAAATTTGAGCGGACTTCCGGCCGCACGGACACGCCCTTAACACATCTTTGCCACCGGTTCAAGTCGTGGAGAGGTTCTTGGAAGCGTTCCAGAACTAGTCACTATTAAAGAAAGCACTTCTTATAACATCGGTTCACAGAAAACATCGTCTTCAGCTGAGGCGTCGCGTTTCTCAATAGTCTGAAATAGAAATTGGGTAATATATCCTGGTATTTATTTTTTTCTAAATTCTTCAAAGAGAATGATGCAAGGAAGATATTGAGTTTAAAAACTGTGTTTCGAGGAGATGCTTTTTCTTGTGAATAGTCGCACAATAGTCCCAACAATAAATTATGATGCTATACCATAATGACTGTATTGATGTTACCAACAACAATGTTTCTTGCAACATCAACGATTTTTGAAACAACAATGTTTTTTGCTATAACAGTGTTTCTTGAGATTATAATGTTTCTTGCAACAGTAATATTTTTTGCAATAACAGTGTTTCTTGAGATTGCAATGTTTCTTGCAACAGTAATGTTTTTTGCAATAAGTGTTTCTTGAGATTACAACATTTCTTGCAACAATAACGTTTTTTTTGCAATAACAGTAATGTTTTTTGCAATAAGTGTTTCTTGAGATTACAATATTTCTTGCAACAGTAATGTTTTTTGCAATAACGGTGTTTCTTGAGATTACAATGTTTTTTGCAACAGAAATGTTTTTTGCAATAACAGTGTTTCTTGAGATTACAATATTTGTTGCAACAATAATGTTTTTTGCAATAAGTGTTTCTTGAGATTACAATATTTCATGCAACAATAACGTTTTTTTTGCAATAACAGTGTTTCTTGAGATTACAATGTTTTTTGCAACAATGACGTTTTTTTTGCAATAACAGAGTTTCTTGAGATTACAATATTTCTTGCATCAATAACGTTTTTTTTGCAATAACAGTGTTTCTTGAGATTACAATATTTCTTGCAACAATAATGTTTTTTGTAATAAGTGTTTCTTGAGATTACAATATTTCTTGCATCAATAACGTTTTTTTTGCAATAACAGTGTTTCTTGAGATTACAATATTTCTTGCAACAATAATGTTTTTTGTAATAAGTGTTTCTTGAGATTACAATATTTCTTGCATCAATAACGTTTTTTTTTGCAATAACAGTGTTTCTTGAGATTACAATATTTCTTGCAACAATAAGGTTTTTTTTGGCAATAACAGTATTTCTTGAGATTACAATGTTTCTGGCAACAATAATGATGTTGACAACAACAGTATGTGTCTACCTTAGAATAGTTTTTTTCTTCTAACAAAAACTAAATTTCTTGAAATAACAATCCTTTACAGTAGTTTCTTGAGATAACAATGTTTTTTGCAACAACAACGATTTTTGCAATAACGATGTTTCTAGCAACAGTGATGATGTTCACAACAACAATGTTTCTTGAACCTAACAACAATTTTTTTCTTGTAACAACAACTAAGTTTCTTGATATAAGTATTTTTATAATAGTTTCTTTAGATACAATGTTTCATGCAAGAGCAACAATGTTTCTTGCAACAAAAAATTTACTAGCAAGAAGAATATTTTGTTTGCAACATATTGTTTCTTGCACCAACAATGTTTATTACATAACCATGTTCTTTACATTTTTTATTCTATTTTTGTGGAAAACCAACAGTTTACAATAATTATTATGTATGGTAAATATATTCACTTAAGTATTTAAATTATTCAATTAAAAAGAAAATTTACAAAGTTAGCTTATGAGGTTAGGATGATGGGAGGGAGGGGAAGGGAAAGGATCTAGTCTATGTAGAGTGAAATGTATTGTGTGAATGTTATTTGTTGATTTTAGGTTTTAAATTAAAAGAGGCTGAGTGGAATAAGTAGAACTCACTGTATGAAGTGTTAAAAATGTGTGAAGCGCGGTAAATAAAGGTGTTTTGTTTTGAGTTAGTGTTGCATTAAGGTAGGTTTAGTGTGTGGTTTTGTCTGTTTGGCACTCTTAATTGAATTCGTTCAAGTAATTCAGGTCAATCTATCACATAGGTGGCTATTTTTTTGTAAAAATAACGGCAATGAGTTTTGCTCGTATAGTAACGCTTCTTGCAAGCACACGTTTTTTTTAAAACAACACAGGAACATTTGAATTTAACTGAGCCGGATGGGAGTGTAGCACGGTCAGGAGAGGGAGAAGGGGATGGTTGAGTTGCCTCCTCTTTGCCAACAGATGACGATATACTAAGGCAACAAAGAATACAGCTATAAAATGTGTAACATTTCAACAGACAAAATGCTTTTTATTTGCAACAAGGTTAAACAAAAAAGCTCTGCCGTAATACAATATTGAAGGTTACAAAGTGCTTTCACGCATAAAAGAAGATAATCATTTGAGACATTGGCGTAGACAGAAATTACCTGGCCCCAGGCTTTCATAAAACACCTAAATATAAAAAAATATACTATACAATACGGTAGAAATATTTAGTTAAAATCGTGATTGACTATGTTAATGTTTTGAATTTCTATTTTTTTTTTTAATTAACCTCTAGTGTTATTTTGACTTAGACTGACTGAGAAGGGGAGGATAGGTAAGATGAAGGTATAGATGTAATTAAGAGGAATATACAAGCGTAATGAGTAAGATTAAGAAAGGGACGCTTAGATGGTTCGGGCATGTAGAGCGAATGAACGAAGAAAGGAGCGTAAGAAGAATGTATGACGCGAATGTGAATGGAAGAAGAAGCCGGGGACGCCCGAGGAAGACATGGCACGATCAAGTGAATCAAATACTTGAGTCGGGCCATGTCAGAAGTCGGAATAACAGAAGAGAATGTATGAAGCGCTGTATGAATGTGAATGAAGCAAGAAGTGTATGCAAAGATCGAGTTGTTTGGCGGTCCGTCTTCTCTGCCTAACCCTGCGGTGAAACGGCGTGATGGTTAGTTAGTTTGTTAGTTAGTATACCAAAATACAAAGTTTCTTACATGCTTTCATAATTTCATACATTTTTACGTCAACCGAAATATAAAAACACAACTTTTTTTTCACAACGTCTTGTACTATGTAATATTATGCACTTGTGTATTATGTATCATGTAGATCAGGCTATTACTATTTTTATTTAAAAACCTTTCCCTTTATAACTCCTCTGTGTCATGCACTCATACATTATTATACATACATATATATCATAAATATATTACACTTATATACCTAATATGAATCATGTTTTTTTTGTTAAGTTTTTTTTTCTTTCTTTACACAAAATCATTTAAACGTTAAAATATGTATATAAATTATTTCGAAGTTAATTCTTATATTTTTTATAACGTATTAACAATTTTATTTTGATTCTAATCAATCTAAGTTATAGGAAAAGCTTCAATTTATCAAATTTTTTTGGTTTGCATAATGTAGCCGATTCGTAGTAAAGATTGATTGAAATAATGATTTCACTTATAGTTCGCCTTCGGGAAAGCGGGCACAGGTACGCATCGGGACGGATCGCATTTAACGGATTTGATGGGAGTAGTAAGTGGTAGTACATCCACTGTATTCGTATTGCCGACGCGACGGCCATTTGCATTCGGATTTTCGTAGCGAGCGGACGATCTGTGCGTGCGAACGCAGATGCAAACGGCGATGGCAAAACGCGGGTGCGTCCACTGAATCGGCAATCCGTATGACGTCATCGGCACGCATCGGAATAGTTGGCCCTGCGTGAATTTGCGTCGGCATTACTTAAAGCGATTCAATGGGAAGTAATACAAAATCATGTATTTTTGGTTTGAAAATTTAATGGCCTAGAAATATCGTAGATGATTTAATTAAATACTGCAAGTAGAACACACTTGTAAGTATTTGTGAGTCTATCTTTTAAAGTGCAAAATCTCCTACTTACGAACCCTTTTTCCGATATTGTAATATTGTTCATTGAGGAAAATTAAGTTTTTTTTTGTAATATGGCCGCAAAACTTTTTAATAATTATGCCTGAACTTTTTAAAATTTAAAAAAAAAAAACAAACATTAAGGTGATGTTTTTGTTTGCGTAAATCGAAACACGCGGCTGGTGTTAAGCGCGAATTTCAACCTTGTAACCACCTGCATAAAGAGTGCGTGATTCGTGGATGTAGGTACGTTTGTTGAACACTAGATTGCGGTCCAGTTTGCCCGATGTGTACGCGCCACTGCCCCAGTAACAAGCTGGGCAGCTGCCAACAGTTGTTGGCGTGACGTTTTCCGCCCCACTTGATTCTGCTCATCATACGATCTGTACTATAATTAATTATAACTCCCCCAGAGAAGAATATGTCGGTCCTTGACCGCTACGTGATTCACACCAACTACAAATATTTCCGTGTGGCACTGACATATTATTAAATATGTCTATGTGGCTGACACGGTTAACTATGTACGCCAAAATAACGTCAGTTATTTATTATAGTTACTTGCTGCAACAATAGTTTATTGATATAACAATGTTTCTTGCAACAACGATCCTTTCCCCAACAAGTTCTTGCAACAATTAATTATTATTAATTTAGTTGCTTGCATCAACAATGTTTCATTCAACAATAACGTTTCTTGGAACAATAACTTTTCTTGCAATAATAACGGTAAGTACTCAAAATCATATTTCTTTTTGCAGCAAATATGTTACTCACTCGCAACAAAGATATTTTTTACAACGATGCTACTTGCGACAGTATTGTTTATTTGCAACAACAATTGTTCTTGCAACAACAAGATTAATTAAAACAACGATTTTTTTTTCAACAATGCTTTTTGTAACAGCAACAACGATATTTCATACAAAAACTTTTTTCTTGCAACAAAGATAATTCTTGGAACATTTTTTTTTACTTGCAAGAATAACGATATATATATACTCGTATGTGTTTTTTTTATTGTTTACTAGTTTAAAAAAAATACATAAAAAAAATACAAGTGTAAAGTTTTTAAAATTTTTATAATAATTATTATTATATACATATTCGTAAAAGCATTTACTTTGTGGCTTGTCATAATTATAATGTAAACACATAGATTTATTTGAAACCGGTCGATATTTATATTTAGATATTTGACTTAAAACAAATTTACAAATTTTAAAATATGGTTTAATTATTTAAAAAAGTTCTGCTAGGTAATTATTATTACGTGTGACAGATGTATCGCCCTTCGAAGGCATTATAAAACAGTTTGAATAAGTAAATAAAAAAAAGGTTTTTCACAACAACAATGATTCTAGTAAAAACAATGTTACTTATGTTAACTTTGATTCTCGCATCAACGATATTATTTCAACTAAAAGTAATGCTGCTACATAATTCACCCCAAAAAAACATATTTCCGTGCGACAATAACATATTATTATTCCCTCTGACTTACTTACTAGACTGCAAAGTTAACTGTGTCATGTTGTACGCAACTTTGATTATGTTTCTACTTAGAGTGGTATATTATTACTCTAAGTGTTTCTACGACATACGAGAAGACCTAACTTTTATTATCAAAATTGTTAATGGTTTTATAGACAACTCTGATATTGTCAGCTTAATTAAATTTAATATTCCAACTAGAACTACTCTATCTAAAATTTTATTCAATTGTAACAATAATATCAGAACTGAGTCACTTAAAACTTCTCTTGTACCTAGACTTCACGCAGAAGATAATACTTTTTCAGACATAGTAGATATGTTCAACTGCTCGGAATACAAATACAAACAGACGATTATTGCACACATCTTCAACAATTATGAATATATGTGTCTAGAGTATAAGTATCAGTGAATGTGAGGTATGTTTTGAATATTGTAACTAATTACTTGTAATGGTACATACACTATGTTATTCCTGTATTTTTTCGTTATTTTATCTATGTACCTGCTGTGATGTGTTTTTCACCTGTTTGACATTCTAACCTTAGAGTAATAATATACCTAGAGACCTTTCTAATCTTCCCCAATAATAATACGAATAGTTGAAATACTCGCAAAATATATCTCTCTCTTTATGCTCGGTTCTATAAACATATGAGAAAGAGAGACAAACATTTTTTGTTCAAAACATTCATTTATGGGAGGGTGTTAGTCGATGAAGCCAATTTCGTAAAACGCACGAACTTCACTTCGGTGATATCTGTCAGACAACTTGACGGTCAGAAAGCGATAAAAGTGAAATAATTACGTGAATTGAGTGAAATCCACAAAAAAAAGCTATGGCTATATGTGCAGTGATCAGGTGCTTCAACCGAAGTACTAAAGGACCAACAAAACAGTTTTCACAGGTATTTATCAAGGAATTCGTATTTTTCACTTTGATCTCAAATATTTAATAATCTACTCTATAAAAGAACTCGGAACCTTCGCCAATATTTAAACAACCCTTGCACTATTTGTATTATTGTAATAAACATCCGTTTTAATTTAGTTTTAAGAGTAATATTGTTACTCTAAGATTAAAACTAACTAAATATTTAAAGCCCATATAGGGCGTATATTATATAATAAATAAATTTCATTTCCAAGGCACATTTATATTGGAGTCGAATTCTATCATTTAGGGTCCCGCACGAAGTGCATCAAAAGAGTTCACAAGAATTCTTTAAGATTTTTAATTTTGCTTCTTTGTGGACGATGCCCTTGACTATACCCATCTATCTATATTTTATCCATGACCAATTACCACTTTTTAGAGATGCGTACTCCACTAAAATATGTTTTTATTTTTATTTTACTTAACGGTAACATATTTAATAATGAGATTCTGGCTAAAATAAGCTTATTTGTACCAGAATCTCACTCTCGAGGACATCATCACAACCTCTTGTACAGTCGAGGGAGCCGCACAAACTTATTCGTGAACTCACCTGTGGGGAGAGCCTTAATACGGTGGATCAAAAAATTGATCTACTTTTCATATCTTATATCGCATTTACAGAGCTTTTGGCATTGAATATACACTGCATAAACGGTACAATGATGATGAATAAGGCCGCTCTCTGATGGTCCGGTAGGGAATCGATATAAACCGGGTGCAGCAAAAATGCAGGAAATGTTTCGCGATATTTCCTCCATCGACTCTCTGACGGGTCTGCAGTGATTTGTGAACGCGCCAGTAAAATGTCGATATTGCAGATTTCTGTTATCATATTTACAGCTGAATGTTATCGGATCTAACAAAGTCAAAATCGAAAAATTTCGAGTGAGCCAAGTGAAGAGGAAGCTCTGGAATGTTATTTATTCCTTCGAGCGAGACAAAAAAGGAGGAAGTTTTAGGTCCACCCCTACAACGAACGTAACATTCATTGTAGGTTATTTATTTCCGCCAAAGAACTGTCCGGAAATGATGTCAAATTCCGGCAAATGTACCGAATGTCAAAAAAACCTTCCAAGAACTAATCCAGCACGTTACTCCATATATAAGAAGTCCTCCTATTGCACACCAAGCTTTATCCGTTGTCCCCTTTACTGCACATCCCGGTAACTTATAGTTATAAAGGCGTGCATATTTCTCTACCTCCATTATTAGCAAAAAATTCATATCCAACTCAAAGGATGAATGGCGCGTAAACGATCGAAACCCAGTGCATGGATTTACTGGATGCGTGTTTACCGATAAGCTACTGAACTGTTGTCCTGCTTGTGGTATAGCAGAAGTACGTCGCGCCGCTCCTGCTTCCCTCCCGAGTCGTGAGCTAGTGCCTATTGAAATGTATGGCGCAGTGCCCTGTCGGTATCACGTATGAAGTTTATGCCGATTCCCTACCGGACCGTCAGAGAATGGCCTTAGATTAAAAAACTCAATTTGACTAAAATAAATAAATAATGTCAATATTTAAATTATAGTTGACGTAAAAAAAAATATTTTTTTACGCACTAGTCTATTATCTCTTCGTTACATAGTAAAATTAAGAAAAAAAACTTACCCATTTCTCTCAACAGATGTCTCTTTAGCACTGATGCCTCCAAATTGAATCCGTTTTTCATTCTCCCCATCGGGTAAACTGTCCGTCATCACAAAATCATCTCTCGTCCAATCAAACACGTTCTCCGATCCGCCATCTTGCCGGGTATATTCAAAATGGCGGCCTCCGTACGGTCGTTTCATGTATCGATGTCTCCTGCTGTAGGAATTTGAGCCATCTTCCAAGATTTCGACTATACTGTCAGTAAGTGCGTCCATCTCACTAGAGTTGTTGATCTTAACGCCGTAACTGTCAGAATTGTCCAAATTTGACAGGCCGCCATCTTTAATGTTGTTTTTTGAATTTGAATAACGTTCCGTTGTGCATTCGATTGATTTTGAAGCGACCAATAGGAACACGAGAGTCCAAAGCGATGCACTGAACATAATTTTGAACTTTTTAGCCATTTTGTTAAATTACTGTTTTCACTATATGCACATTAATACTGGCGTTTTTTTTCTAAAATCTGAAAATAAACAAAAAACATATCATTAGTCGATAGTGTATTAAAAAAAATTATATTTATACATAAGGAACTAGCGTTATTTCGGCACAGATTGAAAACATGCCAAACGCGCGCCCAACATTTGCAAACAGATATTATTATCACATTAGAACGCATCGTTTCTACGACTCGTTCTTGTGTTCAAACAACTCGGCTGTGGAATGATTTTCCTGCCTCCGTGTTTCCACCTTCCCACAACATGGGTCTCTTCAAAATCCAAGTTTACTCCTTCCTTTCCTCAAAAATACACTCCACACAGCATCCCCAAAGATGACACAAGGCCCTGAGGGAAATTACTTTAATCAAAGCCCGTCGAAGATTGTCAGAAAAATATATGACAAGCAAGTAGATGAAGGAAGTAGTCCGGGATGCCCCAGGAAGACATGGCACGATCAAGTAAAGCAAATATTTTCATTTATGTAAAATTCATGCAATTTGCCCAAATGGGCGTAAAATCTAAGAAATTATATTTTGTAAATTAAAAAAAAAAAACTTAATACGTAACAAAAATGTAGATTTTAAAAAATATATATTTTTCGGTCGCCACCACTGGATATGTTCAAACCGAGTTCAATGTGGTATTTTTACAAATTACGGATACATGCCGTTAAAAATGGGTGGAAGATTTTAAGTCCTTTTTTCCATGAATACCCCACAAGAGTCCTAACTGCTCCCAACCGTCTGAAGCCAGCGAGACTATGGCATCAGCAATTGGGGAATGTTGTGAGGCTGAAGGTATTGGGGAGGAGAGGGAGAAGAGGAAATTGGGGAAATACCTGGCTATTCAGATCTGGTCACCAAACACGGCTAAAAGCCATTTGAAGTAACGTTTCAATTCTGAATGGTCGTCTTTCACCAGGACGATACTTTGAGTATCTTCCACTCCGGAACGCAACACAAATATACTATATATTATTTTAAAAATTAATTCATTGTGAAGCAGCAAAAATGAATTAAATAAAATTTACTTGCGCACGCCGGGATTTGAACCCGCGACCTTTGGATTCGTAGTCGAGAGCCTTACTCCTCGACCATGGAGGCCGTCAAATAATTTATACGTATAATTTATATATAAAAAAACTTAATATATAGCTGACGTTTGTTGATCCTTACGAACATATACGAGTATATTAAAGGAATAATATTTTTCACAATTCGAGTGGTGGTAACGGATACTGCCGCGACTATGATACCTACGGCCGCGCCAGTCACACGCTTATATGCCGGCTTATATCTACGTTTACAAATTTCAGATACATTTGTACATAACAAAAAATTCCGTTGTAGGGGCTCACTGACCGGTAGGTTGCTGGATCAACTAATACGTTCCCACCCACGCGCCTTGGGTACAATTCCTAATCATAATAAACTTCATAATATTCCTCTTATAATGATGTTAGTAGGAGATTATCGAATATTGTCCGGCTCTTCGTAAAGTTAGATAAAGGCCTTTCGTATTTAATTATTAATTAATAATAATCTAATGCGGTTTAACCTGTTAAATTACAGCGGATTCGAGACGAGCAATAAGCAGATGAGCAACGGGCACCAGTGATCATCGCTTGTAAAACCAGTCCGCTGAGAAAGCGACCTGATATATTGTAATTACTTAATACACGGTGTCCGGGAACAGGTGGCACAAGCAATAATAATATACAACTGCCGACCCTGTACAAATAGCAAGTGCGCTCCACTGTAAAATTTGGCTACCACCTCTGGTGGAGAGTTCCAAAATATCTGAAAAAACCCTTGACTCTGTCCAGAAACGGGCGGTCCGCTTGATAGGTTCACCAATTTTAACAAACGGATTGCAATCTTTGGAGCACAGGCGTCAGGTGGGAATGCTGTCCCTGTTCTACCGGTGTTTTTATGGAGCTAGCGTCATTGATCCCATCGGCACCGGTGCATAGCCGGGACTCATTCTTGTGTTCAACAGCTCGGCTGTGGAATGATCTGCTGGTCTCTGTGTTTCCTCCGTCCTACAACAAGTTCACTAATTCCTATCCTCTAAATACCCTCCACACAGCATCCCCAAAAAAGAGGGAAATTATTACACTCGACCGCATGTGAAAAAAAGGGGATAACTGGTGAATCTACATCACATTTGGAGTCAATTATGTGTAAAAAAAATAAATTCTTGTTATCTTTCAAGAAAAGAATGCAGTTCGTTCGCCATTTCCAAGATATGTTCAAGCCGAGTTCAATTATAGACTAAAATACAAGTTAGCATAACTACGCAGAAACGTTAATTTGTTAAAACGCCAATGATTTTTAACTTCATTTACATTCATACATCGCCTCGTGAATGCTCTTCTGTCATTCTGACTCTTGACACGGCCCGACTCGAGTATTTGGTTAACTCGATCGTGGCATTTCTTCCTCGTGTATACTTTTCTCAGGTTAATACCAATGATAACCATTGTACCAGCCGTAATCAGGCACACAAGCGAACTGTAGAGGCCGACTGATCCCAATCTAAGGAGCGATGCTGGGAGGGGAGGTAGCACTCCTACCGTTCCTTTTGCAAGGAGGAACGTTACTGACGACAACGACTTTTGTTAACCTTATCCGAGGCAGTTGCTTATTGGGTTCAGTCCGTGTCAGTAGTACGATGGGGGTAAGCAGTGGTCAGAGTAAAACAAGGCGGTGGTTCAGAAGTCAGAGCGGGCGGTGAAGATAGAGAAGTACTTGTCAGGCCGGCGGTCGAATGCTAACTAGCTATTTATGGCGGTCTACCAAGTGCAGAACGCCGGTGACGTGTGGATGCCTGACAAGTCTGTCCCCCTTCCACTTGCCGTACCGCTCTAACGATTTATTTCAGTCATTTAATAATGAGCGTTCGGTGGAGAACAAGCTCGCCACAGACCGCCCGTTACATATATTAACAAACAAGAAATGTGCGTCAAAACATTCCAGGAGAGGCGGGACGTCCGATACAACCATCTTATTGACTTATATTCAAATTTATAGATATTTAATTATAACCCTTAAGAAAACTTTACTTTAAAATAGCCGTTAATTTAATCTCTGTGGCTTCTCCGCGGTTTCATAGTGCGTTTGGAAGGCGAAACAGGTCACACAATAATAATTACCCCGCATTTAGTACTTTTTAATCTAAATAATGAAAGATGTTATAAAAATAAAAATAAATTATTTTAATTTTATTTTTAATTAAATCGAATCCGATTGATAGTAATAAAAATTGGATGATTTGAATAACGCCGTTTTTATGAAAAATCACCTCAAGGGCGCTGTACAAATATGACTTCCTATTCTTTATCTAATTATGTACTAACAGATGCAGAAAAACATACTTGTAACAACCAAGAATAAAATAATATTAAAATAACCTAAATGAAACATGAAAACGGAAAAAAACTACAGAAAATAAAAAGATTTCAGTCGCATCTGGGACTCGAACCCAGGACCTCTGCCTATCCGGGGAAACCGCTTAACCAACTTAGAGACCAGTTCAATTTATGTCATCTTCATCGATATCATATCTCAAATTCAAGAATTGTTAATATTTATATCCCATATTATTGGCAGCTATCTTTATAATGATTACAAAGTTCTTAACGAACACAATTGCAAACTAGACAGTGTCTCGGATTAATATTCGATTTTTTTATTTATACGAGACATCTATTGACTTTTTATAAAGGCCTAAGGAATATATTCAATTATTAATTATTAATTATTTTTATAAAGATTTAAAAACCTCATCTTAATATTTAATCATTGTAGAAAATAATATTAACATAACCTAAATGAAACATAAAAACGGAAAAAACGACTTAATAATTGTTTAATTTAAAAATTTCATGCAAAGTTTCATTAATCTGATTTCCTTAAATTTGATTCAACGAACTGTATTTTAAAATTAAAATTAAAAAATGTAAGCAAAATATTACAAAACTTTTTTTATCTTCATGTGTTGCATACTACCGGGTATTTTCGCTTGTATCACTAGTTTCCGGACACCGTGTACTATAGTAAGATGCACACGCTAAAAGAAATGGCCTGATCTTTGACGGAGATCCGGTGAGAAAAACGCCCCGAAATGGTCTGTTGAAAGAATGCAGTCGAAAAATGCCGGTTCTCCGGTCACTGGTGGATTGTAACTGGTGATTTGTAACAGGTTATTTATAACTGGTGACTTTGTCACCGGTGACCTTAACATTCGTACAAATCGCAAACTTTTTTGTGTTTTTAAGGAAGAGAAACATTCCCAGGTTACGAAAAAACAGAAAATATTTTCATTCCGCTTACCACAATCATTACAATGGGAGGATGTTGCTTGTGCAGTGATGGGGGCCTTAGCTATATGGGAATTGTGTAATTGGAATCCGACGCATTTTACAACTCGACTAAAGTCCAAACTTTAACTTACTTAACGGTAAGAACCCAAAAATACACACTGCATAGTTTGCTAACGCGGGAAATACTATGAATGATTTATCTGTAAATTCGAAATGGGTAGTTAAAAAAGTGAATAAGGTTTCAAAAGACAAAAATCCCCAAATAAAAATATTTTTAATTCAATGTTAAAATTCGTACTAAAATATTAGAAAACGTTCGAAAATGGTGTTCAAACTGCATGTTTTACGCACACTTTGTTATGTATTTCATAGAATAATAGTTTGTGATTTTTCGTTTTTTGAAACCTTATATATTTTCCTCACTACCAGTTTAGAAATTACAAATAAATAATTTGTACATAAATTACTTGAGTTAGAAAACTACAAAGTGAAGTTTTGGGCATTTTTTTCAAATTGTATCAAACGTGGGTCTCAACAACAAAAACCCCGAATTACCTACAGTGTTTATAGAAAAGCAGATGCACAAAGTATGCCTATCGTATGAAATCAGATAAAATTGCCCCCCAAAGCACTTTTAAAAGGGATATACCAGCCAAAAACATTGCTACGAGCTGTGTGTCTTATGTCACCACGAATATAGGTAACAGGTATAAAATTCGCTTGGCAAGCGAAGTCTAGAAATGTTTTTTTAAGCGCAAAAAGCGGTTTTTGTTTATATTGTGAAGAATTTTAATAGAAAGGAAAAATATTAATCAAGTGAATCTTTCACAAATAATCTTATCTATATAGCAGTATTTTTTAAAACTTCTTTTTTACATGCGTTCAAATATTTTAATGAAAAAAAATATTATTTAGTAGTTTACGATTATATTTTTAGAATGTGATTAAAAAAATAAAAAAATCTAGGAAAGGGTCCAATTTATCCTTGGCATATTTTTTTGGTTTTCATAATGTAAACCGATTCGTAGTATAGGTCAATCGCAATAGTGACTTCACCGACAGCTTTGCCTTAACTGCAGATCGCCCCGCAAGCGACTTATATCGCCCCCGGTGTGCGATATTGTCAACGTTGAGAGTCACTGAACTATTGAGCGATTCAAAAAGTACATGGCGGCTGCTCAGTGTAATCATTGGCGGAAGCGATCGTAACAAATTTGATCCTACTGTCATCGAGCAGATTGTCGATTAGTCCGTCAAAGGACGGTTCTTTTTAAATCCTGCCTTAGCTCCCCGGCCTCGACTGCAGTTTGAATTGAGAGATAATTGACAAAAGGTGCCGCTTTTAATTATGCCGAGTCATTTTATTTCAGGGGAGGCCAAACATAGGCATGCGGGTGTCGTCGTAAGCGTTTGAGTTTCGCGTACTACTAACGCTGCTAGCCCATTCGAGCAGACTACATTGAAACACTTGTAGAACAGACTCGTCGTACCCACGTTGAGCCTCAGCATTAGACATTGAAATCGGTCTGTTAACAAAGGATTGATAATCAAACAGACCGCCCTCCTTTGCACAGTGGCGTGCACAGGGTTTTTATTAGTAGGAAAAGTAGCGATTTAATTTAATAAGAATGACTAAGCTGCTAGTCGATGATTGTTGGGATTTCGTGCCGAATCAAAAATCCGAATAACCTTATTTATGGATACATAAAACAAACTAATTACTGGATTTTTTTTAATCCAATATGTTATATCGAGGAACCAACAGACTGATTGATACATTTGCGATTTGTACCGAAAGGCACTACCTTTATCGTCACTAACACAAACGAGTCTTCCCTTGATTGCGCATTGTGCACAGGCGTACATTTTTGTGTAGAATATAACCAACATTTTAATATGACATGTGCGTCATTTTGCATACTTACGACCGTTCTTGCCACCTTTTCGAATGATCAATCTCAGTCACAGATCAGCCAAGTGTCTGTTGAGCATTCACTCTGTTTGCCTGTTTCCAAGCATTTTTTTTATCGTTAAACTTCCTAAATTGTCTTTGAAGGTGCCCGTCCAATTTCGTACACAAATAAAATAGTTCTCGCCCACTTTTAAGATAATAAAGTGACATCAAAGTAAAAACTTTTAGTGTAAAATTAACATAGATTAGTTAATATTGTATTTATTATGAATACATAATTTTTTTTTCTTAAATGAATACATGAATCAACATTTTTTACTTAACAAACTCGTGCGTTAAAAATATGTTTCAAATAGTGTTAGTTTGACTTTTGGTAATGCCACGAAAGAACCTTATTCGTTTCAAACATTTGACATTTGACGTTTCTCGTCCGTGAAAAAACAAGCCAAAAAGTAGCTTATAATAAGGAAAAAAAAAGTTAGATTCTTTTGAGTTTTATTTTTAAAAAATATAAAAAACCTGTTTTGACATTCGAAGAAGGAAATAAAATTTTGTCATTCAATATTTGATTCGCGTAAAATAGATCGCAAACTAATAATGACATTTTGACACTTTTTATAACTAGTCCTCTGCTGAGGGGAACTTAATCCACAAAAATCGATATCCTAAATTGATCAAAATTTGATCGAGACTTTTGTTGGGAAGAGTAGGTGTGCATTTGAACAGTGTTGAGGCAAAATTTCGAGTCAACAGTTGCTCAGTCGGATTAGGAAAAAAAGGCCGTCATGTCCTGATTCGCAGCTGGAACTTTTTGCGTATTTTTTAAGATGTGGATTGTTTTCTTACAATAATTTACAATTTTTAATATTATTTATATTTTTATGTCAGTAAGGTACGTTAGTTAGATATGTTGGACCTCCAAAACAGCTTCCAAGTGCAATTGTTGGAAATACTTCAGATCTGTCCAAAGTTAGCAGATAGCCACTATTGAAAAATCTGCTAGCCAGTTTAAAAAAAATATTGTTTTAACGGCCGGTTTGATAACCATCCGTTCGTAACGCTTGATACCATTTTTAACTAATATTTTATCTACCACCCGATTTCGCCGTTTTATAAACGTTCGTCGGGTTACCGGTAGTTTGATTTTTGCATTTGTGAAACGGATTCCTTATCGAGCAGTGGAAGTGATGACGAGCGAATGTCAATTATTCAAGATAAAAAATTTAAAAAAAAGACGGATAACGGTCCGTTAACGAAACGTTTCGTTACATAACAGAAATTCGGTAGTTCATTAAAAAAAACTGGCTCTTGGGTTTAAACATTTTATTTGATTTATCCAACGAGTCTCAAAATTCTTCATGCTTTAAATAAAAACAGTCAAAATTGTATCAATTTTATTTCATTTATAAGAAAACGATAAAATATTGTAAATTTATTGAAATAACTTATTGAAGTGAATTATAATCATTACCTCAGTGGTTAGAGCGTTGTCCCGGTTAGACAGAGGTCCTGGGTTCGATTCCCAGATGCGACTAATACCTTTATATTTTCTGTCTCTTTTTTTCACGTTTCGATTGAGATTTGTTAATATTATCTACTTAAATGATTGCATAAGTTTTTTTTATTTACGAAAATTAAATACAAAGCGTACATTAGGGAAAATTTTGAAAATTCACATTAGTTGATGGCCTCCATGGTCGAGGGGTAAGGCTTTCGACTACGAATCCGAAGGTCGCGGGTTCAAATCCCGGGGTGCGCAATACATTTTATTTAATTGATTTGTGTCGTTTCACAATTAATTCTTTTAAAAATAATATATACTATATTTGCGCAAGTTCCAGAGTGGAAGATACTCTCAGTATCGCCCTGTTGAAAGATCACCATTCAGAATCGAAACGTTGCTTGAAATGGCTTTTAGCCGTGTTTGGTGACCAGATCTGAATAGCAAGAGCTTTCTCTTCCCCATCTCCTTCCCCTCCCCAATACCTTCAGCCTCACAACATCCCCCAATTGGGAATCCCATAGTCTTACTGGCTCCAGACGGTTGGGAGCAGTTGGGACTCTTGTGGGGAATTCATATTTAAAAAAAAATTGAAAAAGACACAGTTTTTTTGTATCTATTGCAAAGGTGCCAAAATGGACTTGGGACGTTTACTTATTAAGGTGACGATGATACATGTATGTGCCACGATTAATACTCGGTTTCAGTTTGCAGATTACAGATTAACTACCTCTGACCACATCAGAAGTTAGTTGGACAGCCCTGACCGCCATCCGTGTTCCGGGAACGGACTTCAGTGTTTAAAAGCGGCCCTGATAATGACTTGGCCTGACCAACGGTATACAACACCATTACAAGATTATCTGCCTTGTGCCAGTGGTTCTCAACATTTTTCAAAACACTAAAAGTTTCCATCCAAAGGTCAAACCAACAAATTAACACTGTTGACAGAATTTATTTTACTTTGCAAATTGGGCAGTATGAAAAGGTCAGTGAGCTGGACAAAATGGACTCGCGTGCCGCACGCGGTCCGCCGACCACGGGTTGTGCATCACTGAAATAGAAGATCCATTAGGAAATCGTGGGTTGATGTGAAACGATCATTCTACCATCTTCCAAAAAAAAAACTCATTGAAGCTTATTAACCTCATTGTAATATATTTTTAATCATTTAAGATTATATTAACAACTCTCAAAATGAAACATAAAACCAAAAAGATACAGAAAAAAGATAACGGTAGCAGCTGGGCCTCGAATCAAGACCTCTTGGTATATCGACCTAATCGACTGAGCTACAGTCATCCCAATCCGTTCCGTCATTTTCATCGGTATCTAACTAACTAACTAACTAACCATCACGCCGTTACCCCGCAGGGGTAGGCTGAGAGGACGGACCGCCAAACAACTCCATCTTGAAATACACTTCTTGCTTCGTTCATATTAATACAACGTCTCATACATTCTCTTCTGTTATTCCGACTTCTGACATGGCCGGCCCGGCTTCTTCTTCAATTCACATTCGCGTCGTATATTTTCCTTACACTCCTTTCTTCGTTCATTCGCTCTACACGTCCAAACCATCTAATCGTCCCTCTCTTAATCTTTCATTTTTATTAATATTATTAAACTGATTTCCAAATAGAATTTCAAAAAATAGGATTTCAGAATTTCATTTCGATATTTGTCTTAATTCTTAGGGCGAGTTGTTATAACTGGTCCAATGGATTTCAGTCCACATTTTGTCAAGTGTATTTTTGATATGTATAGTTTGTGATATTGTCATATATTATATTGGTGATCTGAGCATTTACATTTTTTTTTGGTAGCTAAAGAGTTAAAAAAAAAAAATTGTGCCGCGAGTTTCCGGACACCATGTATATCTACCTGAATATTGAACTTATATATATAAAATGCCAGTAAAAATTCAGAAATATTTTTAATAACAATATTCATTGGTACATTCCAGGGGTCGGCAACCTGCGGCTCGCGAGCCACATGCGGCCCTTTGGATGTGAAGCTGCGGCTCTTTAGTTCCATACGCAATGCTATTTATAGTTGGCAAGAAAAAAAAATTGGCTCTAAAAACTTTTAAATGTTGTAAATTGTAATTTTGGACTGTTCCGACTGAAAAGGTTGCCGACCCCTGGTATATATGAAGGGGGAAAAAAGGTTTTTTTTAGCCAACAACTTTATTATTTTAGGAAGATACGTACTTAAAAATTAGAGACCTTGGCATGAATACCAGAAATGTCGCGTTTCATCAAAAAAAAAGTTTTTTTTTATTCTTAGATAATATGATAAAGGTTAACGGTTCTGACGTGGAATTTCTTTAAGGCCCGGTATATCAGTTGCTCTTTATGCTTGCTAAGAGGGCTAATTTACGTGAATCCTAGCTAAAATTTAAGCGGGGGAGAGGGACGTCGGAGAGTTATTATTTATTAATTCAAAATAAGGTAGTATTATTACGCAATACGATAAACATTATGTTTTTAAATGGAAAAATATATGTTAAATATTTTATAAATTTACATAGGCTTAACATTTATCAAAATACAATCAGAAATATTACTTTTTTCTGACCGTTCCATTGTATGTTTTACAGAATATTTAAAATACGAATATGTTTTTTAAAGTGGAGAAAAGTATGTTTAATAATTTGTCGTTGCGTTTTTGTAAATACGCGTAACCAAAAATTAGTAATTCGCATTACAAAAAAAAACTATTTTTTATACAATGGAACGGTAAAAAAAAAGTCATATTTCTGATTGGATTTTGATAAACGCTAAGCCTATGTAAATTTATAAAATATTTAATAAAGATTTTTCTATTTAATAACATTATGTTTATCGTATTGCGTAATAATACTATCATTATTTTGAATTAATAAATAATAACTCTCCGACGTCCCTCTCCCCATTAATCCTTGGTAGCCGCGAACTATTATTGAATTAGTTCCCTTTTTAGACGCGATGGCGCTAGTGACGCATCTGTCAATTTGTTATTTAATGCGGTAATTTATGTAAATTCGTAAATTGACAACTTTTATCACTGCGAACCTCGATGATTCACAGAGCAATATTCATTGATAAAGGATTATGTTCAATATAAAACACTCCAGAAGGTAACGCTATAAATGGAATCTTCAAATAATAACATTTAAGGGCGAAGACTCAAAGATAGCGCTAAACGTCACTTTGCGGGTTGCTAACGTTAGAAATATAACAAATAATGTATCTGTAAATTCTATACGAGTGGTTAGGAAAATGTCTAAGGTTCCGAATGGCGACAATTCTTAAAGTGCAATGCTTTCCATTCTATATGAAATATGTACTGCAATATTAAGAAAAACGCTAAAAGTGCCTTCACTGTTATGTTAACTACGCATATTACAAACAGTTTTAATAAAAATCCTTCCATAATCTCACTTTAATAAAGGTTAACAACCGATTGAGTTAATTGGAAATACTACAAAGTACCAACATTTCTACTGTTATTCACTTAAACTTTATGAAATATTTTATTCTATGGCGCCATATAAAATTCCATACGAAAAAAATACGCCGCGCGCTGGTCACGAGAAATTCGCGAGAGCGGGTCATTCACGAGCTGACTCCAGAGGCGAGAGCACGTATGTATTTACTGTCATTATTTTATACGCGGCTACGAGATATTTAATTTGATTAGTACTAGGAACGCTGAGTAAACCGGTGTTATTCGATCGGGGTAAGCAGAAATTAAATCATTATTATTCTCCAACTAAATTTATTTGAAATCGTCTTTTAATAAATTGTTTTCTTTTTAGTTATTCAAAATGGGAAAAAATAAAGGCAGACAAGTGTATAATATACAAAATAAGAGACCTGTTTCCTGGAAGAAGAAAAAACGACTCAGGCAATAATAATAACATTATTGAAATACATGTTTTCAGGGGACACTTCCAACTTCTAGAATTTTTAAACGATTTCTATCAAAGCGGGTACAATGGAGGTCAGGGGTACACTGAACTTGAATTTAACGACAAAATGCATAATTTTGGTGGCATTTCTGAATTTCTCGAGTTCTCTACCGTTTTCGTTCAAAATCGGGATTAGGGTGTTTGGAAATGTACTGAACTCGAATTGAACGTCAAATTGCATCATTTCAGAGTCCATTTTGAATTTCTTGAGTTCTCTGCAGATTTCGTTAAAACATTGAATAAGGATGTTATGAGATGCACTGAACTCGGCTTGAACGTCAAATTGAACAATTTCAGCGGTCGCTTCGTTAGATTGTTTAATTGTGAAGAAATAAACACTTAATAGTACCAAAAAATAAAAATAAAAGGCACTATGTATAGGTACTGTCAATTATTAATATGTTATGTAGGTACTAAAAAACAAACAATGTATTATTTTTTTAATATCCGCATATTCTCATAAGTTACCTTATCCTATGCCAACAGATTGACATATTTTATTTTGCAGTCGGGGCGGTATCACCAGTGCAAATTTTGTGAATTAAAAAAAGTTTATACATTCGCTTTTTCCTCTTTTGTCCAACTGCAAATTTAAGTTTGTCAACCTTCTATTAATTTATTTTTATGCATTGAATAAATAATAAATGTTTTCAGCAAATGTCTTTTATTTTGTATTTCATCAATTGCCAATACGGCGCGGGCGTGTTTTACATTATCCACATTTCCCCCAAAAAAGTCGGCGGCTTGCGGTGCTTCGTTCTATCGAGTTTGGCGGCTAAAATACCTAACGGCGATGAATACGTGGTCTTATACTGGACCCTTAAGTGATAATAATAATCGGATGATTTTTATAGCGCCGTTTTTGTGAAAAATCTCCTCGAGGGCGCTGTACAAATATTACTTCCTATTCTTATATTATTCTTACATTATATCTATTCTATGAAGTTTTTTTTTTACATTTATTTTCTCTTTTTGGACAGGCTATCATTACACATTATTTATAGACCATATAAAGAGATGCAGTTAAATTATCAAAACTAAATACAGCTTGGTCTAAGTTTTCATACATGTTAAATTGAGAAAAAAAGAAGCTAACTGTATTTATTCCTTACGAAATATTGCAAGACGCTAATGCAAATGATAGAGTGATTGTCTCCATTATATTCAAGAATGTATTTAAGCTAAGACAATGAATTATTATCCATAGGGCCATCAAATCTTCTTTGTCTTATTGACGCCCCTGGGCGGCGTGACAGGACGGTTGGTGTTGGTCTGCACGTACGCCAGTTGGCACTTGTCGGTCGGCTTCAGGATCTGGAAGGAGCACTTCAGCGTGTCGTCCACTGACATCATTGCACCCGCATTATCGAATTCCCCGCAGTAGTTGGGCGCCGAGAAGTGGGTGACCAGTTGCCTCTTGGCAAAGAACTCATACCCGTCCTCTACCATCTAATGCACCCGGCAGATCAGGTCAAAGTCGTGCTTGTCGAGGAACTTGGCCATTATCTCAATGCCGAAGGTGAAAGTGAAGCTCGTTCTCGCCCCAGCCGGCGGTGTCCTTGTCGGGGTCGGTCCACAGCAGGTCGCAGAGCAGCCCCTGGTCGGGCATTTCTCGGTTGTATACAATATTTTTTACAACCACCCTAGCCCGAAAACCCGTTGTAAATCACTCACTTTTGACACTTCACTAGTACATGTGGCGAGGACCTACGACCGGTGACCGATGCGTTAATTCAGAAGAACGAAGCAGATTTCGACTAAAAATATTTGGTGTTTTATTATAAACTTGATTTAATCCCGGGACGGCAGCACTAAAATTATGTAATTTTGATAAATGTAAACTAAAAATTATTGCAGTTATTTTAGGCTATTTTCTCGTCTTTATTTTAATATGCGATCTCCTTTAGTATAAAAAGCTTAATTTGCAAGTTATAAGCCAAAAATCAAAAAACCTGTGATTTTTAGTGGTTTTCTGATAATTTCGCATATTTGCCGAAAAAAAAATTGTTGTACAATTTTAGATTCGTGTTCAGCACTCCAAAAACATAAAACAACCCAATGAAACAAAAACATTTATTCATTTCTATTTACATACTGACAATTTTTATGATATAAACAATATTATATAGAATGATGTGTATGTACTTATGAACGCCTCACTGGGAGAACCAGTACTGAGCTGTTCACGTATTTATGATATAGCATTATTGTGAAATAGTTGCATAATTTGCATTTTTGTTTGTTTTATTATTCTTAAACATAATTAAGAATAATAATGTAATGTTGATGTTTAAGAATAATACAACTATTATAAAAAATAAAAAAAAAAACAAAAAAGCAAATTAATTTAAGAAATAAAACAACAACTTTGTTTAAATCACTTTTATTCCTTATATACTTTTGCTGTCATTATAATGTCACATCACCAAGTTACCGCTTCATATGAAAATAATGCATTTTGTTTGGAAGTTTTATTTACTATGTACTTTTGCTATTTTTGATTTATTAAATTCATTCCCAGTTTCGACACAACCGTGTCATTCACTAGCGCTGGCACGGTTGTGTTGAAACCAGTAGCGAATTTAATAAATCAAAAATAGCAAAAGTACATAGTAAATAAAACATCCAAACAAAATGTCTAGAAATTGCTATATAGTGAATGCCGAAAAAATACAAGAGAAAATAATGCAAATGAATTATTTATAGACGAGTACATGTATATGTCGTTATGTTTGATTTGGTGTAATTAAGTTATGGAAAAAAACTGTTCCTTTTGATTTTATCCAGATCGACATATTAAGTTTTATTTAATCTGTAGGTGTATTCTCTCTTGTTTGTTTTACGAATGTAGGTATGTGATTATTAACTGCATAGTATTTAAAATAACTTTTTCCGTAGGTGGTATATTTTAATGCGATATTAAGGGTGTAGTTAAAATAATTGATTGGGATTGTAGTGGAATATGGAGATTAAATTAGAAGAGATGAAGGATTGCAAATTTGGCATAAAGTTGTCCAATTGTAATAACATCAAGCTTAAAAATTTCAGCTGAGAAAGTCCTGACGAAGGAAGGGTACTTCTGAAGCCGGTCGATCATTATATTAAATTGAAGTATTTAATATATATACATATATATTCATACCGATCAGCAAACACAGATTGTGAATATATAATTTTTATTACATATGTATAATAACGTACTCCAGTGAAAAATATAATGGCTTTAAAACAATATATTTACATAGATCAGCAAACGCCGATTCTGTATATATAACTTTTTTTATATGTAGAATTTATAAATCGTTATTCAAAAATGAATAAAAAAAAACCATCTCATTAAAATGAACTGTTCTGTTGGGACCATTGCATTCCCGACCTCTGACATCACAGGGAGAGGTCCGCGCGTACCTGGAGGCTTATTCTGGTTCTTTTAACCCCTTGAAGCAGTGGTATCAAAAATAACCCACCTTTTTTATCTTTTGCTGCATGGTGTGATGTAATTTATACCACTTTGAAAAATTAAAACCACTTGAAACACAGCGGTTTAAATTATGTCCCGCCCACTCCAACGGCTTACTATATCGGCCAATAGATGGTAGATACGTACTTTTCGAAGTTTTCGAAATTCTGTGCAACACAATCATTTTTTTGTTTCAAATCTTGTGCCTCAAAGGGTTAAAGGAAAATTTCTCATTCTTTTCCTTAGGCTTAACGACTTCTTGCTGAAGTGTGGTTCCGGTTCTCTCGGATGACAGCTGTCATTCAGCGAATGACATTCTTTAAAAATATCGACATTAGCATAGTTTAAAAAAAAAACCTGAATTTTATCATAAGTATTGACTTTAAACATTATTAGTGAGTCATTTGTCGAAAAATAATAATAATATTAAATTAAGTGAACTAACGAAATTGCGATTTGTTGTATAGTACCTATGCCAGAAGCCAGAAATGTCAGATAAGTCATTAAAATTCTAAAAATTATAATAAAATACATGTGTAAAGTAAGTAATAATAAACTACATGTGCGATACACCTATAATTTTTAATGATACTATAATAAATAACAACATAAACCCATTTAAAAATGTATTGTCATTGATCAATGTAAAAAAATATATTATTAATAATTTCTTCAAACGGTTGGTATTCAATTTGTGGTGTCATTATTAATTAATTAATTAAAAAATATACTTTGTTTACACCACTTTATAGATACTCGTATGTACATAAACATCTACAAGTTTCAACAGCAATGCTGTCATCAGGAATATATGAATACTAAAAAATAATTTCAAGTATAGACAAATGATAAAAATTAGAACACAATAATTTAATAGACAAATTATAAACATAAACAAAAAATGATTAAAGTAGGTAAGTAATTAATCAAATTAATTAACATTTTAACATATATCTCATACAGTCGTCACACTCGGGTACTATAATATATCTGTGACAATTGTATGGATTGTACGCTCCTCTGTTGTTATTTTTTTTAAATAATCATAATAGTAATGTACCACTCCTGATAATTTGTTAATATGATTGATTTTCAAAAGAGCCCATCAAACAATATTTGGTATTTCAACATTGTTTTTAAATAACTTTCATCTTTAAATTATGACAGTAGCTTAAAATATCTTAGATTCATTAATTGATAAACTAAAGTTCTTAAAAACTTAAGACAAAAGATTTTGTGCATAAGCATGAGGGTAACAATTATTATTTTTATAAACAATAATTATTAATCTAAAACACTCATCAAATTGAAAAAAACCTTTAGGCAAAAGATAAGTAATAAGCCCGGCAGGACTCGAACCGCACCAAACCAAGTAGCCACCATGGCGACGTGGCTCAGCGGTGGGAGCATCTGACGGATATTAGAAGGAGTGCGGGTTCGAGGTCCTGCGAGGCTGGCCAATTTGAATGAATTTTAAAGCAATAATTGACCCACCCTAGCATATGCCTAAAGCTATCTTAAGTTTTTAAGAACTTTAGTTTATCAATTAATAAATATTTGACAAGTCAAAAACAATTTTCACCAATAAAATGTGGACATAATTTGTCTCGACGCCATCTATTTGAGGGATTTAGCCGTTACAAGCCTCTCTCATACTAATAAAGTTGGTTGTTTACAGGTGAAAATATAATAAAACAGTAATTATTGAATGGAACACTAGTATATATTGATTAACTTGGCGGGTTTGCGATAAGCCGACGTAGCTCAACAGTAGAGCATCTGACCGGATATTAGAAGGGTGCGGGTTCGAGTCCTGCCGGCGACATTTATCTTTGCTCGGAAGGTTTTTTCAATTTGGATGAGTGTTTTAGATTAATAATTATTGTTTATAAAAATAATAATTGTTACCCTTTATCTTAGATTCATTTCATTTGTTGTGCCGTTGCTTGATCGTATGGATGGCGCAGTCCGGGTGAAGGACAAAATCGAAACATAAACAATGAAATGCTCCAAATTACGTTCCCCTTCACCCTGAAAACTGTTGAAATAATCTATGGGTTGTGTAAGCATTAAAGTTCCTTCCACACGACTGGTTTGCCTGATACTAAAAACATAAACAATGAAATGCTCCAAATTACTGTCCTCTTACCCCTGAAAACTGCTGAAATAAACTATGGGTTGAGTAAGCATTAAAGTTCCTTCCACACGACTCGTTTGCCCGATACTAAAAACATAAACAACGAAATGCTCCAAATTACTGTCCTCTTACTCCTGAAAACTGCTGAAATAAACTATGGGTTGAGTAAGCATTAAAGTTCCTTCCACACGACTCGTTTGCCCGATACTAAAAACATAAACAACGAAATGCTCCAAATTACTGTCCTCTTACTCCTGAAAACTGCTGAAATAAACTATTTTTTTTTTTTTTTACATGAATACCGCACAAGAGTCCCAACTGCTCCCAACCGTCTGGAGCCAGTGAGACTATGGCATTCCCAATTAGGGAATGTTGTGAGGCTGAAGGTATTGGGGAGGGGAAGGAGAAGGGGACGGGGAAGGAGGAGGTGGGGAAATACCTGGCTATTCAGATCTGGTCACCAAACACGGCTAAAAGCCATTTCAAGCAACGTTTCAATTCTGAATGGTGGTCTTTCACCAGGGCGATACTGAGAGTATCTTCCACTCTGGAACGTGCGCAAATATGTTGTATATTATTTTTAAATTAATTAATTGTGAAACAACACAAATTAATTAAATAAAATTTTACTTGCGCACGCCGGGATTTGAACCCGCGACCTTCGGATTCGTAGTCGAGAACCTTACCCCTCGACCATGGAGGCCGTCAAAACTATGGGTTGAGTAAGCATTAAAGTTCCTTCCACACGACTCGTTTGCCCGATACTAAAAACATAAACAATGAAATGCTCCAAATTACTGTCCTCTTACCCCTGAAAACTGATGAAATAAATTATGGGTTGAGTAAGCATTAAAGTTCCTTCCACACGAACTAAAAAAGCCATGGCGGCGAAAGGTTCGACCATTCGCTCGTCCTTTCCTTTCCTAAAGTTGGTAGGTATGACTATTTTTATTTAGGCAGATTTTACAATCATTATTTCTGACTTACTGAAACTCTGTATACAATTCCTATACTAATACTTCCACTATTCCGCCATCACTATTGAAGCGGTTAATGTATACAATTCCTATACTAATACTTCCACTATTCCGCCATCACTATTGAAGCGGTTAATGTATACAAGAGATGCGAGGTGCACAAGTAGTGCAAGCGAGATAGAACAGAGTAATCTATTTGGATGGGCTATGGAAGGTCTGATTTTCTTTCCAACCAGTAAAGGTCCCAGCGCCCTTTATCTGGTGAGATTTTAGTCATTTGGGTTCTTTTAACACGTTCATTGCTAACTAAAATTCGTACATATTAACACGTAATACCCGGAGGTTCAAAATAAAACACATTCGGCGATGGTGGGTCCAGATTGACCCGGCTGAAATGATGAAATTAAAAGGCTTTTTTATGCATTTTTCGTTCATATCCTTACTTTTATATAATATTATGTAATTCCTCATAAACTCATAACATATCCCTTGTGTTTCTTGTGTGAAGATGGAAGTTTTAGAAATTAGTATTCCGTAAATGTTGCGGTTCGTCGATATACAGTAGCGCGGGTATCCCACGCGACAGCAAAACGACGACTGACTCACTCAATTGCGTCTCGAGACAGCTGCTGCTATGATGGTCAGGAGAATGAGGAGGGGATAAGGACTCGTCCCAGGAAGTCAGTGGAAGCGAACATTTTTTATTATTTTTGATTGTATATTTATTAACATTTTCGGGAAATCGACGGTGTGCATTTACAAGTATATCATGTATTATTTAAAATACCAGAAATAAAATCACTTATTTAATTCTTCCTTGTTGCTGTACCTCTAATAGAAAGATGTATAAAAATAAAATAAATTAAATTTATAGCCATATTACATGATGATTGCTTATGCAAATATTAGAAAATATTATATAATGGCGTTCTTATTTGAGGATTTAATTTACTGACACATTAATTTGTCACAATTAAAACCATTGAATGACATACATTTTAGTTAAAAAATACTAAAACTTTTATTTTTCAACAAAACAAATTTAAATGAACAATTTTCATTAAAAAATTAAAGGAATCCGGAATTTGACAAGTTGATCTGCAACGGATTCACTCAGATTTCCTACACTAACTGCATTATCACTTCCATTTTCACTTTTCAGATATTTCCTCTAGTAATATGTCTTCCGGATCACTTTCAAATTCTGGATCCAATGCTTCGAATTCCAAGTCGCCATCATCACTGATCTCACTGTTAAGTAGCTTTTCAATCTCATTATCAGCTAAATAATTTTGCCTTGCCATTGCGTTAGTACGGTACGAAATAAAAAAAAAATAAAACAAAGTTATAAAAATATAATCATAATACTAGAAATGCGCCCGAATGGTTCACAACATCTGCGTGTTAAGGACTGCGAGAGACAAAGACGGAAAGATAGAGCGAGAGATATACTGTTTGGTCAGCTGCTCAAATTCAACTGAGCCGAGATGGAGATTTTGCGTGTTTTTATAGACAATTATTCTAATAACTTATTTAAAACGTGTCCGATTTTAATCATTTTTGAGTCGAGATGTGGGTAAATATTTGATAAAAGAATAGACAAGAGGAAATTAGCCTAAACGAAATATTTGCGGCAAAATCTTTTATTTAAAAACACTGGGTCAAATCAGACCCATCACCGGAGTCGAGGTGTTAATGTCATGCTGAGAACATTTGACTGAAAGGTCGAGCGAACTAAAGGAGTGTTTACATGAGCATAATATTGTATAGACATCATAATTTACTGTTTTTTTTTCAGAAAGAAAACGAGAAAGAGGAATGTGTAATGTTTTATTTATTATGGCGAACTAAAGGAGTATTTACATGCGGAAAAATTTCGTATGGACGTAAACATAAACGCTGCTTTATGCACGACAATGACAAAACGCTTCTAACGACCGGTATGAATGACGGATCTATTCAAACTGCCGAACAGTGACAGTGCCTAGCGCTGAGGCTAGAAACGACTCAAAACCACATGGCTGCGTCTGTGTTAGACCGGAAATGGAACAGACGGCACAACGCGCGAAGCGCGTTGTGCGCATGCCGGTCAAATTACTGTCAACGCGTGACGCGCGGTGTCAGCAATGAACGTGTTAATATTAAAATTAAATAAAAAACATAATATCAATTTATAACAAAATTATTTATTAAAATCGTATTTATTTACAATACTTTTACTTTACTTATATTATGCAAGAAGTTGTCTGATTTCACTTCAAATGAATTACATAATATGTAGTCAAATTAATGATGATTACATCAGGAAAAATCCACAGTAAAAATTATATACGATCCGTAAACACGTTTTAAAAAAATTTAATTTAGGATATTTATATACTAACCTGAAAGTACGCTGTGGATAATGAACAGGAGTTATCATATCTGTTAGTTTGAGTTGGAGTTCACCATTACATTTAACATTGATTTTATTCTGCTTAAATTAAGAATATTGTTCCAGTCTTCATTTGAATGTTTATCACCAGACAGCATCTATATTCAATTATAAAAGTTAACATAGTCCGAATCTATTTACCATAAACACCAAGATCAATCATAACTTCACTAGAGAGCCTCAATAGAGATAGGTCTCCTAGTTGTGTTAATGTTATCAGTCCATTGAGTTATTCGCCAGTCTCTATTTGACACTAAACTCACTATAAGAGCCTCACTTGTGATAGAGAAGTCTCCTAGCTGTCTGATGTTTGTGGTCCAGTCTGGTATTGACACTGAACTCGTTCATAGTCGAGTATAGAGAGCCTGCAGCTCCCTACTTGTGCGGATGTTACCAGCCAGGTGTGGTGTTGGCGAGGCGGCGCATGCGACGGGTGTTGCGGTCCTGGTCGCGGATCTTCTTCTCCATTTCGGCGTCGGTGAGCGTCTCCAGGAAGGGGGCCCAGCCGTCGCCCTCGGGCCCTGTGCGGAAAGGTAGCTCGATGGTGGGCAGCGGGGCCTCGCTGAAGGCATAGGTGCGCTGGTGCCAGCCCAGCTGCCCACGCACCGAATAGGCGATGGCCGTCACAAATTCCCCACCCAGCCCGAGCTCTGCACACAGCTTGCCGGCAAACTCTTCCGGGTTGTTCTCCACCTCGGACATGTCCCACTCCACCTGCATGGAATAAAGGTGAAAGGCGTGAGAACAAGAGAATTGTGATGTTGTGCAGGTTACAGTTGATAGGTAGAGAAATGAGGTGCCGTGCTTACTTTCCCAAGAAGGTTAATGGGGAGTGGAATAATTTATTATTTTTAAATAATGATATTATTATGCAATACAATAAACATGATGTTTATAAAGACAAAAATATGACTTATATATTTTTTTAATTTACATAAGTTTAGCATTCATCAAAATCAAATTAGAAATATAATCTTTTTCTAACCGTTTTACATATGTTTTACAAAATATTTTTAAATATTGAATATCCTCAAAAAATCCTTTGAATTTTTTCTTCAACATGCTGTCATAAAAATACCAATAAAAAACAAATGTTGAATGCAGTTTAAGTTTTTTATGAACACTAACCTTCATGTTTTTTTAAATGTGGATTCAAAAAGTTGAGTAAAGTCTATTAAAAAAAAAAATCAACAGAGAAAAGATGGCAATTATTTTTCTACACGTTTTAAAAGTATTTTGAGATTTTTAAACCACCATTTAATTCAGAAAAGCTGGTTTATAAATTGAATTATTTGTCCGTCAGGTGCTGCTAATGTTATCTATGCGGTGAGAACTCGAACTAAAGTTTTTTTTAGATTCGTCGATGTCGGTAATTCAGTAAGTAAAAATTATATTTATTTTCACTTATAAAGACTAAATTTGTCAGAACTTCCATAGGAGTTTGTGGTCTAGTGGATACGATAGTGGCTTTCCAAGTGATGGGTCAGAGTTCAATCCCCATGCATATATATATATATTTTTTTTAATTTAAAACATATGTATTTAAACGACCGCATTGGTGTAATGGTGTTTTCGAGTACTCAGTCCAAGAGAATTACTTATATATCTATTTACCTTCTACCTCCCAGACTACCTTGTTTAATTTCAATAAAAATTATTACACTGTTGTGCGCTTTACTACTGACAGCACGAGCAATATTCATAACAGGTATTTATAATATTATAAATAGGTATGTTAGTTGTAGGACTCTAGTATTAAGCCAGAGTTGTAAGTTATTTTGCAGTATTGTGTATAAAATATGCACTTGGTCAAGTCACTAATTATAAGTCTCAGTAGTTAATCCTTAGCTATGTCTTAGTGGTAAGTCAATAATTATAAGTCTTACTTATAAGCCATTAGTAATAAAGTTTAGTTGTAAGGTATTGGTTGTATGTCAAGTGATAGGTTATTTAATTAATTGTGTGGCGCCCTTGAGGTGATTTTCCCACGAAAACGGCGCTATAGAAGTAATCCAATTATTAATGTTTTTATATGAATATTATATTATATACCAATCTCTTTGTAAGTCTTTCGTGTTCGGTATTTCAACAAAGGGACCTATATTATTGAACACCTGACAATTGATCGGCATTTGAATTTGAAGATTAACAAAATAAGTCATTTAGATCAGTGGTCCCCAACCCCCAGTCCGCGGATGAAATGGTACCGGGCCGCCCAAGGGCCTGATTAAAAAATTGTCAACAAACCAAGCGAATCCAGCATGTCTGCGAAAGAAGATCAACTGCTGGATATTGAAAATGACGGCAGCCTTAAAACTACGTTCGAGACAACAATTCTGCCGGTGTTCTGGATTAAAGTCATGGCGGAATACCCTGAGACTGGCACCAGAGCACTTAAATCTCTATGGCCATTTCCAACATCCTATCTGTGTGAAGCAGGGTTTTCTGCAGTGACAGCAACCAAAACAAAACAACGGAATAAACTAGACATAAGCAACACACTTCGGGTCACCTGTCATTGTCTCCTATTACCCCCAGATGGAAACATCTCGTTGGAAAGAAACAAACTCAGGGTTCTCATTGATTTAGCGTTCTAGGAAGTTCAAATTTTAAATCTCTTTATATTCATTTTTTGGTGTAACTGTATTTTATTTTGAAGGCATGTTTAAACACGATTCAATTAAAATTATTAAAAACAATCTAAAATATTTAATTCCCCCCCCGCCCCTCAGCGGGCTGCGGTAAAATTATCAAACGTTGACCGGTCCGCGGCGACAATAAGGTTAGGGACCACTGATTTAGATAACATATTTTGTTATTGTATAATTCAATTCCTGGAACAAGAGTTTTTATGAGCCCATAACCTGAGCGAGATGTCGGACGTATCTACAGAAAACAGGTATCGGCAACTACAGATAGGTGGACCTCAATAAATATTTACAAGTTCATTTCAGTTTTTAAAAAGCAAATGGTTGTTCCGAGGAGATAATATTTATTTTAGCTTTTTCAAACCTTTCAAAATGGATTCTGAAAATTACGAAAGTGATCGAAATCGTCGCAGATAATTTATCTGCCTGAATTTTGTAGTGAAAGTGAATAAACTAGTGAATGTGAAGAAATTCCTAGCAGGAGAAGAATGCCAGTGATGCCATTACAGTTCAGTGATTCTGAAGACAGTGATTATTAATAATACTTGGATGATTTGTACATACTTGGATGATTTGTACAGCGCCGTTTTTGTGAAAAATCACCTCGCCTGATATGGAGGAAGAAGAGAAGTGGTCTCCAAATAATTAATCATTTTTAGGTGATCCTGGTGTTTGCTCAACACCAACTGATTCCTAAAGTGTTATGCAAGTAGTACAACTATTCATTGGAAATGATTTGTTTCAAATGATAAAAGGAAGCAATCGTTACCATGCCCAAAATGAATCAGGACTCAAACAAACCAACAAATCCATCAATTGGAAGCTCATAAATATTACAGATATGAAAAAATGTTAGGGTTTTTGTGATCTAATCCTTACGCATGTCTTTTTCTCCTTTCTATCTTCTACTTTCTTTTATAATTTTTCCAATTGTCAGCATGTTAATATAATTAATATTATAAATCCATATGTTTACACTAGACTTCATACAAAGTAAGTATACTCCATTGGTCACCATGAAACAGGCAGCTGCCTAGTATGGTGATCTAATGTATCTACTTCATGTAAATGTCTCCTTTAAATATCATGTATTTTATAAATAAAATAAATTGATTCTGCTTATGGGACAAGTGCAAAACCTACGAGACAAGATTATTGGTCTACAGACCAATATATCCAAACACCGATATTTTCAAAATTAATGAGCCGTGATCGTTTCCTTCAAATTTGGAGATCTTGGCACTTTTCAAATAACCAAAACATTACAGATTCCAGCGACCGCTTTGAAAAATTCGACACATCTCTCAAAATTTAATTCTGTTTACAAGCCCCAAAGGGAACTTCCTCTAAATGAAAGCATCATACCGTGGCGGGGAAGGCTAACATTTATTAAGTGTATAATGCGTCAAAAATATGGTAATTAGATATGGTATTCTCGTGCGAATGGTTAGTGAAGCCCCTACGGGATACGGGATACATTTGCAATTTGGAAATATACAGTGGGCAAGGAAAGCGATTATTAGATACACTTAATCCATATGGACAATTACTACAATAGCGTTAAAAACAAGTCAAGTGTTGTTGAAACATAAAATAACATGGGGAAAAATGCGTATTAATCGAGGTTTTCCCGAATGCCTTAAAAATGAAAAACTCAATCCAGGCCAAATTATTTTCTGTCGAAAAAATGATGTGTTATTGCAAATTTGAAAAGCTAAAATACGTCAGAATGATTTCAACCATACATTCCTCTATTATACTTGAAAGCCGCAATATCGATTGGAAGAAGAAACGTCGAATTTGGAAACCACAGAGTATTATTGAGTATAACAAATATATGAAAGGAGTTGATCATGCAGATCAAGTATCTTTCGTATTACTCTATAGTACGAAGAACCAAAAAATGGACTACTAATAATAATATTCCTAGTATAGCGCCGTTTTTGTGAAAAATCACCTCGTGGACTAAGAGAGCTGTTATGTACTTATTGAATTGTGCTCCGTTTAATTTTAATCCAAAATACTGACTTATAAACAATTTTTACTCAATGTTGCCAAATATTGTATAATGGACTAGATTTCTGAAACGGATGCAAATTTTGAGGAATCGAGACCATCCACATCACAATTACCAAAGAAAGTCTTGAAAACGATCCTCCAAAGAGATTATCAATGGGTACGAAAAAACATATAGCGATAAAAATCGTCACCGGCAGCAAAAAGAAACATCCCCAGAGACAATATTGTGTGTGTTCGGGCACAAAACGAAAGGTCTAACGAGTTATGTGTAAATTTTGCGACGTCCCTATCCACAGGGGGGAATGTTTCACCAAGTATCATTGTACCAGACGTGTTGAAACTTATTGGTCAATCGTCCATTCCACTCTCCGCCACTGGCCACATTCCTCAGGAGTGGACCACCCAGGAAGTTCGACATGTGTCTGACGCCGACTAGGTAAAATACCGTATTGCAAACTCCCTTTTTGTATTTGTATTATTATCTATTATTGTTTGCAAATGAACTGTTTCTTGTTAAACTTGTAAATCTCCTCAAAGTGGCATAATAAACTATTTGAATAATGCCGTTATGAGATCTCCTCATCTCAAAAAACAATATTACGTGACTAATACGAAAAGCATATAATGGTAAGATTAGTAAGTGATTATTTTAAATTTCATTTGAACCAGTATCAGTACCGCGTTCCAATGATTTTGGTCCGCTATAATTCGGCGTATTTTCAAACAGTTTTTGGTTATTCGCGTATTGCCAGCCTGACTAGAGATTTCGATATTTTCGTATTGTCTTTCGCCCATGTCATTTATTTAATTCAGAATTGATCTATTCTTTTTTGTCAAGTCACAAAATTTTGTTTGAAGTTTCGTCTTTCCCTACAGCCAATAAGCGAGACTTTGGTAAATTTCTGTCTTTGATCGAGCGAACGCAGCGCCACGGTGGTTATTTGAATCTTCGACTAATAATGTTCCATTTGCATTGTGATTCATAGTTTGTTTTCCGACAAATACATAAACATTAACATTTTTATAAGTAAAGAAGTAAAACAAAGTAAAACAAGGTAAATTTGCAAATGAAACCTCTTCTTTTAAAAAATAAATAAAATGTTTATTTAATGAAAATAATACAATAACTTCGTTTATAACCATGAGATTTATTTAATTTTATTTGGACCAACGGTTTTGCTTAACACAAACATCATCAGGGTACAAAATGAAACTGATCAAAAATACATAGTGTGTGTTTATATATACAAAATAGAATAACAGAACATAACATAGAACAGAGAAAAAATGAAATAGAAATCTGACATAATAACAGAGAGAAAGAGACAGAAGTGTACATAATGGAATACCAAGGGATACCTGAACAGGTGATTATGCATTATGTAAGATGTTCTTTAATTCTAATATTGACATTGCGTGTTGTTTTGCCAATATAGAATGCTGATAAAGTTAAATAAATCTCGTGGTTATAAACAAAGTTATTGTTTTATTATCATTAAATAGGTCTAATCACAAAGTGACTGCTTTCTATCAAAATAAATAAAATGTTTATTAAATAGAACGAAGTTGTTCACAAATTACAAAAATCTTGTATTTTACACGAAATTGGTTTTTTGCAAACGCTTGCCTCCTATAAACAGATTGTAGGTCAAATTAGGTTTAAAAAATATATTTTAAAAGAAAAACATTAGAACGAAAAGGAATTGAACCCTGATCGTCTGAATGGAAAGCAACTGTTCTGACCACTACACTACCAAGTCTCATGGCGAGGGCGACAAATTTGCCATTCATAACTGAGAATAACAATTACGTATTTTTGATATTCGAATTTATAACCCGAGTATACTGACATCTTGCGAATTATGGTGAAAGGTTTTGAAGGTGGATTTATCTCGAAATTCCCACTACAAACGACTGTAATCAAAAGTTGGCATTATCATAGTTTTGTGTCAAATCTCAAGGCGATTTATAAAGCCTTAAGCTATAATTCATCTGAAACCATAATAAAACTGTAATACCGCACCGCACCGCACTGTAGTGTAGTGTAGTATTCCTTCCAATCTTTTCAAGTCATATTATGGAAAAGAGAAAGGGAAAACTACAGGCTATTGGAATCTGTTCATAGAACAGAGGTAAAACCATTGCAAGCAACATTTCCATTCTAAATGGAGATTTCTCTTCAGGGCTTTCTAAAATTATATAGGGCCGGTTTATCAGTCTGAGATAAAGGGTTCTAGATGAGCTTAGCAAAAACCCGTATATGGGTTGTAGCATAGACAATGTAGAAAATACCAATATTACACCATTTGTCTACGATTTTATTAGAGAAACATGTTTCTTTTTTCTTTACAAATTCAAAAATGTCACCGCGATGTATGAAATGTCAACTGCGACAACTGTTTATTTTTGGCGGGTTTTATTTACATGTTGATTTTTGTTTAAGTCCTTAAACCCGCGCATGGTTCCATTCGCAAGGAACTAACTGTAAATAGTACTTGTTTCGCTGAAATGTGTGTCTAACTAACCGTTGAAAACAAACTATGTTCTAATATTGGATCTATACATTTCTATGGATTAAAAGTCATCCTTTATTAATAATATCATCGACATGAATTGCTAGACGAAGCGTGAAGGACACACTGATAAAAGTAGGCAATTAACGTAAATGTTAGTGAGTAACGTATGCATTATTTAGGTAAATGTCAAATAGTGCCGGAACTGTTTATTTTTACAGGGGTATGTATTATTTAAAAGTTGATTTTTGATAAATTCCCACACAAATCAGCAGTTCCATATACGAAGAACCTAATTGTAAATAGTATTTGTTTTGCCGGAATCAGTGCATTATTCATGAAATTATGACAAACTAAATTATGTTCTCACCTTGAAAATTCCCGACAGGTGTAGATTGAAAATCATCTTTTATCAATTAAGATCATCGACATTCCTCATCGCTCGATGAATCATCCAAGTCCGTACTGGGAAAAGTAGACAATTTACGAATTTACTTAAATTTTAGATGCAATTATTTATGTGTCAAATATGAGAGATGGGTTTGTCACTAGTAGCTGGCAGTGGTCACAGCGCCGGGACTAGTTCCAATTATCGGCTTAAGCGGACAAATTAGGAAGCTTAAGTTTTAGCTATGATTTCCAGCACCAATATGCCGGCCCATATTCATTCAAATTCTTATTATCCCGAGTTTTCAAATGCGCATGCTGATTTAGCAAGAGTTATTTGTTACCTGATCCACCAGCGAAGTGTTTCCCACATGTATGTTAAGCTTGATGAGCACCCGCTGATCGGGCTGGTCCATGAGCAGCGCGGGGGGCTCACACGGGAAGGCCTCCAGTTGCTGACGCAGCGAGGACGCTACCGCCGGCACGAAGGCTACCGGGTTCAGGTCCAGGTCGTCGCACAGCACCTCCGCAAATTGCTCGGGGGTGATGATGGACTCTATTTGTAATATTAATACAACATTATACATACATGTTATTTGAATTAGGGTAGTACGAGTACGGTGAAGGGTAATGGAACCATCATATAAGATCAAAGCTTATAAAATCACAATCCGAACTGGAGGGGATTCGATGCAAGATCGCCTCTACCCCCGCTCGAGAATTCAACTCTCATTTCTAATCATGGGTACCAGCACTTATAAATTAAGACTGTTATTTAAGTAAAACATGCATGCATGTGGTTCACTAAAAACAGTGAGCAATGGAATTAATGCTTATTTTTAATACATTTAAACATTTCTAAAATTATAACAAAGCTAGACAAAATAATGTGTAAATTACTAACATTGACCAAAGGGTGCCAACTAACAAAGCTAGACAAAATAATGTGTAAATTACTAACATTGACCAAAGGGCGCCAACTAACAAAGCTAGACAAAATAATGTGTAAATTACTAACATTGACCAAAGGGCGCCAACTAACAAAGCTAGACAAAATAATGTGTAAATTACTAACATTGACCAAAGGGCGCCAACAAACAAAGCTAGACAAAATAATGTGTAAATTACTAACATTGACCAAAGGGCGCCAACTAACAAAGCTAGACAAAATAATGTGTAAATTACTAACATTGACCAAAGGGCGCCAACTTTGCTGACTTAAAAATCATGAATTTGTGACGGTCATGCCACAGGCCACACATAAATAAATAAGTTGAAAAGCAACTCATGAGCAGACCCCTGGGGGTGGGATAGGTTGAATAGCTAGAGCTCACCATTCTTATTCCAGGTGAAGGTATCTCTCAACTTTTGTCCTTCAATCTCCATGTCCAGTCGAATAGGAACCAGACACTGTTTCTGTGACGCATTCTCCAGGTTGGCTGCCATATCGGTGTCATCAAAACAGAGTGGGAATGTCCTTATCTGGAATACAACAAACTGAATTAATATCATGATACTGTATTTAGTTTGAAGATAGATTAATGGAGATATTATGTGAGTCAACCATCATATTAGATCAAAGCTTATAAAATCACAATTCGAACTCAAAGGGATTCGATACAAGATCGTCTCTACCTCCAGCTCGAGAATTCAACTCTCATTTGTAATCATTTGGTTGTGGTTTAGCATAAACATAATAGATATAGTTATCACGGTGCCGGCATGTTATATTCCGTGTCATAGAAATGAGCCTGCTCACTTTATAATTAACTATCTATCTACTTTGTGTTTTGTATTACACCATTTACAATGCAAACATTACAATAGATATCAACATTTTAAAAAATTATTTTAAACCAACAGTCAAAGCAAAATCGATAAATGAAAACCCTTTCGAATGAACTTTTTTATTGAATTTATTTATTTATTTTATTTTAAATGTACATTTACAGAAATATTCCAATGACAAAAGTACATTACATCAACAATATGCAGAGTTTTGAATTTTAAATTAACAGTTAACATATATATCCAATTAGTGATGTAGTTAATAGCGTAATACATTAATAATATAGGTACATTAATAATGACAGGTGCTAAAGAATACATTTCGCTCTTGAAATGATTGTGATTCCATTGAAAAATATCAATTTCAGAAGAAAGGTTTAATAGTGAGGTCATTCTCCCCAGAGGCATGATCATTGGTAGGTTGGTCCTGCCTTTAAACAGCCTCGTCTCGCTCTGGAGAAGTTATCAGGGACATAGAGTGACATCCACATCAGGATTGCAAATGTACCCGTTTAGCAGCTTGTGTGCTATAAACCATTGCAATTTTTCTCCTTACGTCTAGACGATTTAGTCCCAGCATTCCCGCGAGGAAATCTGAGGGATACAACAAAGGGTAGTACCCAAATTCAATTGATTATCAGCAGCATACTTTAATAGTGATGCACAATCTGCAGGGCGCATCAGTTTCACGCGGCCTGTAGGCGTTTTCATGCTGCCCACTTGGCTAAATAAAAATCAAGAGCATTAATTTATTGGTTTGAACTTAGCCACGCATGTAGATGTTCGAGCGAGGAAGATCGTGTCCAACATAGAATAAGTTTACAAATGATTTGTGAATAATATATGTAGATTTACGCCTATTTGAAACAATTACGAGTATAACCATGTACATTCAGATTTGCATGATTTTGTGTAAAAAAAAAGAGATAATACATAGTGGGTATATAAGTGAAACATATTTATGATATATATAATAATGTATAAGTGCATGAGACAGAGAAGTTATAAAGGGAAAGGTTTTTATTTTGTAGATAATTAAAATAAAAGTATTATGTGAATTTTCTTTATTTAACATCATAGATGGTTATTTCGGTATACAAATGTCAGAAATACATTAAAAAATCGCCTTTTCATGTAATTGTCTTCCTTGCAAAGCTAATAAAAAAAAATTAAACATAAAATTGTCTAGGAATATAATGTAGACTAATCTCCTTTCAGAAAGTACCACTGGTTTCTGAACACCGTTTAGTTAGAGTAAAATTGTCTATGAATATGATGTAGACCAGAGGTTCCCAAACTTATTTGTCCCGTAGACCACTTGCCGATTTTTTCTGTTTTGTATAGACCCCCTGCTTTCCTAATATTGATTGTTTTACAAATTTATCTATTATAAATTTGTTTTCGAACCAGACACAGAGTTAGTCACTTTGATAGAGTTAACTGTAGAGTGGAAATCTTTAAAATAAAATATATGTTAGGTTTTATAGTTATGCATTTATTAATTAAAACGAAACAAAATGAAATTCTAACATTTTGTAGCATCTCCGTCTATTGTTCGACTCATCTCATTCGTGGATGAATCTGATGTATGAAGCACGGGGAAGTGGGATGTATAATGATACTAGAAATAAAACCCTATTTAAAGGAAAAGAACATAACGTTTATTGGCTCCATAACCAGGCAATGTTAGGGATAAGTAGAGAGGAGGATTAATTTTAAAACCCATTTCCAGAATAAAGGGATGACTCTTGTGGACGGATATTCAGCAAGGTAAGGCCGCTTCCTGATGTTCGCCGATTTCCATATCCGCGAGGTCGGACTTTCAATTTAGGTTCAGGCAATTTAACCTTAAATCTCTTCGGTGAGTGATTTATAATTGGCCATGTTTCTTTTTTTTGTAAGGAGGTTGGCAACAGCGTTGAAACCCTTTTCCACGAGGTATCACGATGGAAAAGCTATCAAAAACTTTCTCGCGATAGTCCATACTGTAGGATATGTCACAGATATATCTCCCTGAAACCAGAATTGCTGATATCCCTTTCTTAACTGTATCTTAAGTTTTTCGTTTGTGATTGTTCCGATCATTTCTTCTCGTAACACCATATCCGTTTCATCAATGTCACAGTATGGGTTGATAGTCCACGGTGGTATTTCCATAGTCAATACATCTTCAAACTTAATTTCGAAGTTTGTGTGAACGAAATTTAAATGTTTAAAGTAAGGTGAAATGTCATCATCCTGACTATTTGTCTGCGCAAAAATGGGAAAATGTTTTGCTTCATTGGTTATATCATATCAAATTTAATCACCTTGTAAGTCCTTAACCTCGTTAAATTTAGCAAACAAATCTGTTAAATCAGCAATGTCGGTTTTGCATTTGATTAATTTTTCTTTTAAAATGGGATCTTTATCATTCAAAAACTCTAAAACAGTCTCAAAAAGTGAAAAAAATTCTTGTCAAACATAAGCCTTTTGATAGCTAGCGTACTTTAGTGTGAAGGAGTAAATTGATGAAAGTTCTCGTCATTTTCTTCACACAACTGCGCAAATAACCTAGTATTCAAGGCATTGATCAGAATTTTGTTTACTTTAAGGCGATTTGAACAGATTGATGCAATTTTTCACTAAGGTTTTTCGCAACTAAATGTTGTCGATGGATAGCGCAGTGAATTGCAAACACCTGGGTGCATTTTGTTTTAATTAAATGGTTTATAAAACCACGATAGCACCCACACATGGCAGGGGCTCCATCTGCTGCCGCTGATATTATATTTGATAAAGGGATCGCTTTTTCCATGAAAACATCTCTCAAACATTAAATATTGATTGGCCTTTAGTATCTGTAGTCAAAGTCCTCGCGAAGAGCAGTTCTTCATAGATTTCTTGGTCCATAACAAAACGAACATATGCCAATAGTAGTGCTTTATTACCAAGTAAGGTTGACTCGTCCAGTTGATTGGAGAAATGGGTCGTACATAAGAGGCTTTCAACATCATAACTCATTTCATCGATATGTCTTTGAACTGTGTTTTTGTTCAAAGGAATTCTTTTGACTATATTATAAGCAGGTTTGTGTAGAACAGTTTTTATGACATCTTAAATGGCTAGAAAAAATAAGCTGTTCCCCGATAGTATGCAGCTTTCCTGATTTTGCTATTAGTAGCGAGATATTGTAAGACGCCCGCAAACCAACATCGTCTCTTTTGGAAGTCGAAGCGAACATACAATCCAACGTGGGTCTCCTCTGCAGTTTTTTTTCAGTATTTGAAAGTATATCTTCATGTTTGATGTTTGACATCTTAATATTTTATATTTCAAGACTAACTATCATAGCATACAGGTAGCTACGATACACTCCATAGTTATCTAATTATATTTTTGAAAATATTTGCTTAACACCTTTCTTCTCAAAATTCGAAAAACAAAAGAAACAATGTTTGTCTCTGATATTCGTATTTATAATGGACGAATTAAACAAGTCCATGCCAGCACGATTAGTTCAAGTCTGCGCCATTCTTGCAAAGCACTAGTATAAGTCTGGACAAGCGGTTATTGCGCTTATGTATGCAATACGGCCGCGGCGTTGCTAGTTGCTACTGGTGGCAAATATGCAAATTTTTACAAGTTACACATTCTGCGATCACAAAGCGAATAGCATTACCTACTTACGCAATTTTATGAAATATACATATAATTAGGGAATTTATGTCTATTATACGTAAGCACCTACATAGGTACCATCTGTGAGGTGGATTATTACATTTGCGGGAAGCCAACATTTTGGTGACGGCCTGCTTAAATGGAATCCACTCTCGTGGACCCCCATTTACGTCTCATGCACTCCCAATTTTGTTTTTCATTGACGTGGACCCCTTGCAGGTCGGAATCGACCCCTGGGGGTCGATATAGACCACTTTGGGAATGACTGATGTAGACTAATCTCCTTTCAGAAAGTCGCAGCGTCCTCAATTTTTGTCTACTTTTATGTCAGACTATGCCTACTGGCTCAGGACAATTGGGATGTTTGCACGGTATTCATATAAAAAAAAAACTACACTAGCGACACCACTGGCTACAAAATTAACTATGTCAAGCTACAGGTACCCTACCCTCTACGGCCAGAGAACATGCTGAAAATTGGCCCTCCAGCTAAAAAGGGTATGCAAAATTGCTATGAATTTCTTCAACATTGAGATTCAAACGAAAAATATAAATCACAATACTAACCTTCTTATTGTGCACTCTATTCCTATTGATGGGAGTTGCTTGTGGCACAGCATCCAGATGAGAGGAGTTGGGGACGGCGGGCAGCCAGGGGGCATTGTGCGGCTTCTTGGACTTGCTCTCGCGTGGGGTATTGCTCTCTGAAGCGCCCACGGAGACGGCCTTGTACTTCTCGTCATTTCCCTCGATGATCTCCTCCACCTCTGAGGCTTTAAGAAGAGAAACGGAAGACGAGAGGACGTGGGCCCCCAGGCCGGCGTCCACCAGCCTCTTGCGCTCTTCGTTACTCAGGGTACGCCGCACCATGCCCGGGTACTTCTTGTAAAGCGACCCGCGGAAGAGCCGGAGATAGTTGCCCACCTGAAGAAAACATCATTAGATTTCAAGACAACCCGTCGTCGCACACTAATGACATAGACCAAAAATTTTAAACGTGTAAAGTATAACCAAAAGTGCATTGGACGTTGTACATACCTCCGACCCCACGCAGTAGAATTCTCCTCCATCTTCGACCTGGAAACTTATCGGTTTATCTCCGTAAGTCCTCATCGACATTGTGTTCGTCCTGTCTTTTACTTGATCAAATTTGTCAGATCCTGGGGACGTCAGCCCCAGAAGTTATTCCCGACTCCGACTTTTAACCTGAAGTTGCACTATCATAACACGTACAAAAAATAAATCATTTATTGGAAACTAAAACAGAACACAAAAATATCTGTTAACATCCGCCAAACTGGAGTAAATTCAGTAATTCCATAGATATTAATGCGGAAATGCCGGCTTCAGTCGTAGACAATCTAGAAGTAGTTTCGTCCGTTCGTCTTTCGTACATTTTCTACATTGTATTCATTGGTTGTCTCTGGTTTTGTGTTTGACATTTACCAATTATTTTAGGTTATAAAAATAAATGTTCTCTCAAAATATGGGATAAATATTATCCAACTTGAGCCTTCAGTTCGCCTAGAATCGCTTCTGACTATATTATGTGTAAATCTACGCTGACGACTACGTTTCAAACCTTCTACACAAGAAATGTCATTACAGGAACCGTTCGAATATGATCTCGGAGATCTGCTGTGGAGATTATATTCCTCAGCAAAATATGAGTTGACAACATACGGTCGCAACGTTGCGGAAAACATTTTGATATGGATTTTATGCTACTATCTTATATGCGGAGTTCTTTATACACTGATATTTTACACTCTATTCCTATTGATGGGAGTTGCTTGTGGCACAGCATCCAGATGAGAGGAGTTGGGGACGTTGTGCGGCTTCTTGGACTTGCTCTCGCGTGGGGTATTGCTCTCTGAAGCGCCCACGGAGACGGCCTTGTACTTCTCGTCATTTCCCTCGATGATCTCCTCCACCTCTGAGGCTTTAAGAAGAGAAACGGAAGACGAGAGGACGTGGGCCCCCAGGCCGGCGTCCACCAGCCTCTTGCGCTCTTCGTTACTCAGGGTACGCCGCACCATGCCCGGGTACTTCTTGTAAAGCGACCCGCGGAAGAGCCGGAGATAGTTGCCCACCTGAAGAAAACATCATTAGATTTCAAGACAACCCGTCGTCGCACACTAATGACATAGACCAAAAATTTTAAACAAAGTATAACCAAAAGTTTGTTGTACATACCTCCGACCCCACGCAGTAGAATTCTCCTCCATCTTCGACCTGGAAACTTATCGGTTTATCTCCGTAAGTCCTCATCGACATTGTGTTCGTCCTGTCTTTTACTTGATCAAATTTGTCAGATCCTGGGGACGTCAGCCCCAGAAGTTATTCCCGACTCCGACTTTTAACCTGTTGCACTATCATAACACGTACAAAAAATAAATCATTTATTGGAAACTAAAACAGGTTAACATCCGCCAAACTGGAGTAAATTCAGTAATTCCATAGATATTAATGCGGAAATGCCGGCTTCAGTCGTAGACAATCTAGAAGTAGTTTCGTCCGTTCGTCTTTCGTACATTTTCTACATTGTATTCATTGGTTGTCTCTGGTTTTGTGTTTGACATTTACCAATTATTTTAGGTTATAAAAATAAATGTTCTCTCAAAATATGGGATAAATATTATCCAACTTGAGCCTTCAGTTCGCCTAGAATCGCTTCTGACTATATTATGTGTAAATCTACGCTGACGACTACGTTTCAAACCTTCTACACAAGAAATGTCATTACAGGAACACGATGGTAAGGGGCGCGAGCGACAAGGTGAACTCTGGAGAGCTTGCTTGGTGCTGGGCATCCCGGCCGTATTACTGAAGGTGGGTAACATTTCTCTTTATCGCACGACTATTACTGACTCTGACAAGCAGGACCATTATCAGGCTGTTTGTTTATATTGTAGGGGACCACGATGGTAAGGGGCGCGAGCGACAAGGTGAACTCTGGAGAGCTTGCTTGGTGCTGGGCATCCCGGCCGAGCGGGTGACCCTCCTGCGGGACTCACAGCTACAGGATGATCCCTCCGCGCGATGGCCCACGGAGCATCTGGCGCAGCTGCTGCTGCAGCACGTAGAGGCGCTAGCCGTGGATACGCTGGTCACCTTCGACAAGGCCGGCGTGTCGGGCCATGCCAATCACAAGGCCATCTTTCTGGCTGTGGCATACCTCTGCATGGAGAGGCGTCTGCCGGAGTGTAAGCATTGTGAATCAGCCTTTACTCTTTAGTTTTCTACATCATAAGAGTTGCAAGTGGCCAACTCCAGTGCTTCTCTTTATTTTTAACTCGTGAACATACATGTATTTAGTATAAAGGTAGGCTTATTGCCAGGTAGTATTTTCTTCCAACTGACCCAAAAAGTACTACAGAAGTCAAAGGCATACGGGCTTCTGTTTATACCTTGTGCACTTTTATTCCAGAGATTTAGGTGTGGTACAGAATGCATATTATCTCAATGATATGTGTAATACACATAATATAACATATTTACAATCCAACTTTTTTCAACTGGCCAAGGAGATAAACAATAATTCTGATTTTTTTTTTTTTTTATCTCTAGATTGCAGCCTACTGACTCTTGATTCTGTAAACATTCTTCGGAAGTATTGGGGTTATTTGGACATACCAATCAGCTTTATCTTTGCTTCCAACAGGTAAATTTATTTTTCATATCTTATTACATTAGGTAATGGATTAATATGTATTAAGAAAACCTTGTGATGTGTACGTAAGCAAATATGCTCTAAATTCCTAGAAATGTGCACAAAAAAATGTCTAACATAATAAAATCTTCGCCCATTGCGGGTAAAGTGGCTTCCAGTCAAGCGTGTGGCCCAGTGGTTTCGCCATAAAAGGGCAAAATGAACCGTGTGGTGGCAAATTCCTGTCCCAGAAGAGGTGTGGCCACAGGAAAGGAGAACAGAATTACTAGGCCTAGTATTTTCAATCAAAACCAAGCGTGTAGCGGCTGCCATCAGGAGGGGCAGCAGTCTTGCCGACAGCAAAAATATATTAATCGAGTTTATAGTTTTTGACTTAGCAATATTGGCAATACTCCTTGTCTCCGCTGAACGAAGCAGTCTTTAAATTTAAAATTTCACTTCGGAAATCACGCTTTATACATACCTGTGTTCGATACAATCCTTAGATACATGAATATTTTAATTACAATTTTTCGTAATTTGAATTTAATTTTAAAGTTATTTTCTTCGATTTAAATTTTCCCTGGTAATTAAATAAATAATATTTAAGAAATACGCCTGGGAACAAGTCCGATAGGTTTATTTTTTAATTTTATTTATTCATATTTATGGTTTTTTATATAAAATTTAAATTATTTTCGACAATCAAACTAGGCATATGGCCATATTATGGTAGTCGACATATTATGATATATTTTTTACAAATAATATACCCATATTATATTAACTAAGGTTTTTTGTTTGTAAAATGTAAATTAAAATTGTGTTTTGTCATATGTGATCTATAACCCCCAATTAAGCGAAAGATATTTAAAATAGATGTTATTTTTCTTGGATTATATTAATATCAATATAATAGCCATCAGCTTGAAGTTCTTGTTTTTGTGTTGAACACGGAAGTGTTTGCGTAAGGTGCGTGCCCTCCTGCCGATGTTCATATAATTACTGACAGATGTAGCAACTAGGAGCGAGCCATGGGACGTGCGCTCGCAACTATGTTCAAATGACCACTGATGAAATCTACCTTGTGGTGGCAAAACACAGTTTCGGTCGGGCCACCTAGCATTTAGGCCACCTACTTGTCTGGAAGCCACTTAAGGCTTATTTTCCATGCCTAATACCTTGTTCACACAAGGACAATACAGAAGTTCCGTCTCCGTGAACAGCCTTGACCGCGTAGGACAGGACAATAGGACAATACAACAATTTGACAGTAGTTCAAACGTGGACACTGCGAAAATGGATGCACGACATTGCGCATTACGAGCAAGTTAGCGAAAAATATTATTTCTTTTATACCAAAATGTACTGAATTTGTTGGAGGATGAAATAAATAATAAAAAACTATGGATTAGGAAATGGATGGAGCGCAGATCTTCACTGGGATTATCTGCAATGGTCCTTAAAGACTTTGAAAAGGAAGATCCTCAGGAATACAGAATGTCACCAGAACTCTTTGAATTAATTAATTAATTTTTAAATCTCTTCCGGGTTCCATCAATGCGACATTTTCGGCAGGAAATAAGCGCTGCAGCGACACTCGTATGCGTGAAGCGAGTGGTTATTGTCCCACTGTCCTGTCCGTAGGTGTTGACACGCAGACAATGCGGCCAAGCGCAGTACTGTCCTGCGGAGATATCCTGCCCGCCTATCTCCAGGACAATGTCTTGATCCATTGTGCTGTCCTCCAAACTTCTGTTCACATGGGGACAATATGTCCAGAGCTAGGACAAGACAATATTGCATGGTCCTCGTGGTATAAAACACCCGCACCACATCAAATGATGTGACTAGACGATAGGTAAACATAGGGATATGTTGACCAATGATCCTCTGGTAAATGGCTGCTTGATCAATTTAACCTTTGAAACGCCAAGCGCCCACGATCTGATACTTGCGTTGTATGTCCAGGGTAAATTTGCACGCTGTCCGCCATGCACCGGTTGAGTCTATGTTTGTAATAACTACTTTGGAACGCCGAGCATTTTGCATATTCGACGGGTAATTAAAGTTTTAATTTTTTACTTTTCTCATAGTATTCCTTACTTGGGTTCAATGCAATAAATTTTTACCACATTTCTACCACCAATTAGCCTTTTTTATAGATTTGACATAATATGCTATTACTGTTGAAATACAGATACTCCTCGCTTAACGACCGAGTTCTGTTCCTACAACTAGGTACTTAGGAGAATTGGTCGATATGCGGAACTTAATCGTTTTTATTTATTCTGAATAGGGATGAACGAAACGATTTACAAAACATAAAAGTACAATCAGCGAAAATTATAAAAATGAAGTAATAAAAACATCTAAGTTTATTCATAAAAAAAGTATTCAAATACATTTATTAATATTTTAGTCATCGAATCATTTAAAGTCATCAGACCAATTCCGTGCTGAAGAGCTGGGCGTAAGTTCGAGCAGTCGTTAAACGAAGAGTACCTGTACTTGAAATATACGCTAATGACAAATTCTTGCCGACATCCGACAATCCGTGCAATATTCGTTCCCCGGTTATTATTGCTTACAAAAAAAATATTTATGCACAATGTATGGCGGCCGCACTCGTAAGTGACTTATGTAAAATGGCTTATGGCAAAATTATTATTGTAAACAACATTGTAAATTACTTTTCATAATTTAGCACCTTACAGAAGTCGTTAGTGAGTTTTTGACAGATCTAATCATGTCTGCGTGAACTTACCTTACTTCTCACACCTTATGAAATGAATTTCATAAGTTGAGATGTTTACCGTAAGTACGCAATGGCACCTAGATGTGCCGATTTTGAAAATTAAAAGACAGGTTTTCATAGAATTTTTTTTAATAATAATATTTATTTGAAACACACATTGTTTTACAAAAATATTTAAGAAGGCTTTAACTGTCCAACTAGGAACAAATCCCGTTTTAGGACAGTCAAATTGATAAGTTTAGTTCATATTAATATACATATACATGAAACAATATAAAAAAATATATAAAATTTTAGTTGTTTTTTTTTTTGTTTTTGTTTTTAAAGTATGATGCATTTTTTTTTAATTTATTGCAGAGTAATAATGAATTATGTATGAGATGTAAAAGTTTAAAGTATAAAAGTTTAAACAATGAAAGATTAAAGTATGATATGCATTTTTTTTTTTTAATTTAGTGTAAAGTAATAACGAATGACATATGAGATGTAAAAGTTTAAAGTATAAAAGGTTAAAGTATGATATATATATAGAATATTTCTAATAGTCATGAAAAGGTGAGTGAGTTTTCTGACTTTTGTGGCAGTTGAGTTGACGTGTTCTTCCCATCTCAGGAATTTGTCAATAATGATTCCTAAATATTTTAAACTATCCACGCATTCTAAGTTATTGCACGTACAAGTATTTATTTCATTGCAAAGGTGAGCAGTAATATTTAGCACATCTTTGGGTTGTCCCGCTTGCGTTTCACTGAAACGTATGAATTTGGTTTTATCCGTATTGAGAGTAAGGAGGTTATTGTCTAACCATTGCATAACCTTGTTTATACCAATTTCTGCTTTACTATGAACTTCGTTCCAGCTTTTTCCTTCATTAATCAAGACTGTATCATCAGCAAAGGTAATGATGTGATCAGCAAGGTTACTGTTACATAAGTCATTAATGTAAATATTGAACAAAATATGCCCTAAAGTACTTCCTTGTGGTACACCAAATACAATATTGGCTGGATCGCTTAGAGTATCATTGATATTAACTCTTTGACTTCTGCTTTCTAAGTAACTACCCAGCCATTTAAATAGTTGCCCCTGTATACCGATTTGCTGTAGTTTTTTCAAAAGAATTTTATGCGAGATAGTGTCAAAAGCTTTAGCTAAATCCAGGAAGATCGCTATGCATTTAATTCCTCCATCGATATTATTGGAGATGATTTTCGTCAGTTTAGCAATAGCATTTTCGTTACCTAATCCTGGTCGGAAGCCATATTGTCTCTTAGAAAGTATGTTATTATGTTTAAGGTTCAATGGGTGAGACGGTTCTTAACAATTTTTTCAATGATTTTTGAGACCGAATTTAGCAGAGATATCGGCCGGTAGTTTTGAATCTGCGACTTATCTCCGTTTTTGTGAATCAATGTAATAATTGATGTTTTTTAAATGATCGGGGAATATGCCCGATTGGAAGCTTGGATTAGGAATGAACGCAATCGGAGGTGCTATAAATGATTTTATTACTTTAAGCAGATTTGTTGAGACTTTATCTGGTTCACAAGCATTCAATGTCTTTAGGTCGTCTATTATTTTTAAGACTTCGTTTGTTGTTGTTTGGATATTGTCTATTTTATTCTCGTAATTAGAGGTGATTAAGTTGGCGAGTTCGGTTTCAGTTTTATTACATAAGTACATGTAGAGCGAATGAACAAAGAGAGGAGTGTAAGGAGAATATATGACGCGAATGTGAATGGAACAAGAAGCCGGGGACGTCCGAGGAAGACATGGCACGATCAAGTGAATCAAATACTTGAGTTGGGCCATGTCGGAAGTCGGAATAACTGAAGAGAATGTATGAGACGTTGTATGAAAGTGAATGAAGCAAGAAGTGTATGCCAAGATCGAGTTGTTTGGCGGTCCGTCCTCTCTGCCTACCCCTACGGAGAAATGGTGTGATGGTTAGTTAGGTGGTTAGTTAGTTAGCCTTTGTTCCTTCATCCTTCCGAACATATATTTGTCCCGCTTTAATCCAGGTAAATCTGTATTTTTTGTCTTTAGCCACTTGTCGGGTTTTGAAATATAGGTGACTAACGAACTAACCATAAATAAATGAATGGAAAAGAATAATTGAAATATAAAAATAAGTAATAAACATTAGGTACTGAATCTCAAATAAATTGTGTTAATGTCACATACTCTTCTCTCGGTCAAATCGACAAACCTTTTGCGTATTCGGGTTCTCCTGAAAACAATATATTGGCCAGTCACCGGCTCCCACCAGGCATCTTCGGTTCAATTCCTCGGCTGGCTATGGCCTCAATCATGATGCAAGCAGCATTTTCCACAGTGTGATGGTAGTAGAAGATTTTAAAATATTGTCAGGTTATTCGTAACCTGGGAATGTTTGTCTTTATTTAAAAAAATGTATTCAAAATAACACCAGGTAAAACCCAAATAACTATGAAAACAAATATAAACGCAAATAAATTTATCAGAATTACCAAAAATCGAAGAGATATCATTTACTTTTCAGATAGTAAAAAAACTTTCCATAAATGAGCATTCTTCTTAAATTAATAACCATTACTTTGTTTAAAACCACTGTATTTAATATGGAAATATCTACATGTTTCAGAAGCAAAGCTCCTCTCGTCAGGATAAACAATATACCTACTAAAAATAATGACAAGTATACACAAATAATAAGGAAATTGAACAAATTAAAAACACAAACAAAAATTAAAAAATAATTGAAAAAAAATATGTTATGAAATATTGAATAAAAAAAATAGTATTAGAAATTTAAAAAAGAAACTATTTTCATTATTAATATAAAGAAAATAACAAGGCATGAAGAAAAATAATAGTTATTATTATTATTAAAATTTATATTAATAATATTATAAACAAGAAAATGTTTCAAAAAAGTACTTAACATGGATACGTTAAAATGTAAATTAGAAGTAGAAAATTGGCTTGATTTATATCAATGTAATGATGTCAATGTTTGTTGTAAAATTTTTGAAGAAAAATTATCTAAATTCATAAATGACTCAACAAATAATATCATATCCAAATCCAAACTACCTAACTTCAAACCTATAAAATCATGGATAACTCACGGTTTAATAGTATCCGTACGTCATAAGCAAGCTCTTTATAGATTAACTAATCAACAACCAAATAATGAACATTTACTGAAACATTTTAAAGCATATAAAAATAAACTCTCATATATCATAAAACATACAAAAGAAAGCTATTACAAACAGAAGTTGATACAGGTTGAAAATGACAAAGGAGTATGGACGATTATAAATGAGATAATGGACAAAAAAAGTATAAAAACAATGAAGTCAGCACTATTATTCATGATAATTCGAAAACATGTTGCAAAGAGAACCCTTTAAAAACTGCAAATATATTTAACGAATTCTTTGCAAATATAGGAGAAAATCTTGCCAATCTCATACACAAAGATCCAAATATAACAATTCCAGACTGTAATGTTGATGTTTAAAATAAAATGTCAACATTTCAACTCACCACAGAGGACGAAATAGTAACTATTATAAACGGCATGAAAGGAGGCTCTGCCCCAGGTTTTGATAGAATTACAATTAACATTTAAAAAATATTAAAAACAAAATTTCTAAACCGTTAATGCATATAATCAACACAAGTTTCCAATGCGGAGTATTTCCATGAAATTACAAACAAACTACCATAACTCCAATATTTAAGTCTGGTAATCCCGAAGATGTTAATAATTACCGTCCCATTTCAGTAATCTCAAATATTGCAAAAATTTTTGAAAAACTTGTAAAAAAAAGATTTAACCAGTTTATAAAATGTAATAGTATAATTCACGAAAATCAATTCGGCTTTATGGAAAGTAGAAGCACACAGGATGCAATTTCAAAATTAACTAGCCTTATTCACACTTCATTAGATAAATCACTAAAATGCCTTGGAATTTTTATAGATCTCAAAAAAGCGTTTGATAGCATATCTCATGACAAACTTATAATTAAATTAAGCAACATTGGAATAAGAATAGTACAGCTCTGGAATGGATAAAAAGCTATCTTTACAAACGTCGTCAAGTGGTAAAAATAAACGAGGTACTTAGTCATAAAAAAACAAGTAATTTCGGCATACCTCAAGGTACAGTACTGGGACCTCTACTTTTTATCATCTATGTAAATGACATATTCATGCAAAAGCTAAACGGAAAAATAATATCTTATGCTGACGACACTGTCATAATAATTGAAGGTACTGACTGGAATTCTATTAACACGCTAGCAAATACTGATATTAATATATTAAAAAATTGGTTCGATAATAATCTACTCTCCCTTAACACTGGAAAAACAAAATTTATTCCTTTCTCTATCAATAAATTTAAATCAAAACCAGAAATAGAAATTATAATACACCAAAGTAACTGCAACAGAATCAATTGTAATCAAGCATGTTCTATACTTAGTCCAACTTCCAAAATTAAATACCTTGGTGTATATATAGACCAGCATTTTAAATGGAAAACACATATTTGTGAACTTGTTAAACGAATTAGAAAATGTATAATAATAATAATAATAGTTGGATGACTTGTATAGCGCCGTTTTTGTGAAAGATCACCTCAAGGGCGCTGTACAAATATTTCTTAACTAATTATGTACAGACAGATACAGAAAAACATACTTACCTGGCAGGTCGCTTCAGATGAACACAGTTTTAGAAAATTTAATTATAGAGATGATAGTTTTACATGGTTATTTGTTTCTCCTTTTCTATTGATGTTACATTTATTAGATGATCGGTGGCACAAGAAGAGTTGGTATTTATTGAATTATTGGTATTAATTTTAGGAATGGAAAGTATTCATAAAATGAATTTTAGGACTCGAAAATATCTATAAAATTACCTTACACAGCGTAAGAAGCTTTTAATAAATATTAACGTTTTTATTTATTTATTTTTATTTTTACACTTTGGTTGTTTACAGTGTTGCGGGCTGTGGACGCATTTGCGCACCGATGCGTGAATTTTTAATTATATTTTATTTTATTTAATGACTTTAGGTAAGTACTAACCGGCCAGCCTAGCTAAGCAATTTACAGGTGAATTTATGGATACGATTGTCTGAAGTATATATATATATTTATAAGACTAAGAAATATTCTTAGTCTAGAAAACCTAAAAAGAGTGTACTATGCAATTGTTCAGTCTATTTTACAATATGGAATTATTGGCTGGGGGGGAACATATGATAATATTTTAAGTCCACTTAAAATAATTCAAAGATTGATAATAAAGGTAATTTTAAAAAACCATCATCATTTTCCACTGAAAAGCTCTTAACAATATTCAATGTACCTACAGTAGATAAAATTTATAAAAAATATGCAATTATTCAAATCTTTAAAGAAAAAATGTTAAATAAATTACAATTTAATATATCCGCAAGGTATCAGCAAAACATTAAAATCCCGCCATTCAATACTAAGCATACGCAAAACACATACCTATATCTAGGAATAACTTTTTTAACAATCTGCCATCTGATCTTAAAATTATAGAAAATATCCATGAATTTCAACATAGATTAAAAAATTACCTCAAACTACTGTAACAATTTTTTAATTTTATTTTTTTTATTATTATTAGATTTTTTTTTTTGTTGCAATCAGAAGGGTGCAGGTTCGAGTCCTGTCGGCGACATTTATCTTTTCTCGGAAGATTTTTTCAATTTGGATGAGTGTTTCAGGCTAATAATTATTGTTTATAAAAATAATTATTTATTTATTCATCAATATCGATTTTCTTCCCTTCAAAGTAATCCCCCTCAAATATAATGCACTTATGCCGGCACTACTTCCAATCCTCGAAGCACTTCTGGAATGCGCTTTTCAGTATGGCCATCAGCTCGTTCTTTGATTCTGACTTTATCTCATCAATTGTGGCAAAACACTTTCCTTTCATTGGACTCTTAAGTTTCGGGAATAGGAAAAAGTCGCAGGGAAATCTGGTAAATACGGTGGTTGAGGTATGATTACGGTGTTGTTTTTGGCCAAATAATCACGAACAAGCATTGATGTGTGAGCTGGTGCATTATCGTGATGTAAAATCCATGATTTGTTTTTCCACAATTCCGATCGTTTGAGCCGCATTGCTTCTCGCAAACGTTGCATAACTTCCTTGTAGTATTCCTTATTAACCGCACGACCTGTTGGCAAGAACTCGTGATGCACCACACCATTGTAATCGAAGAAAACAGTGAGTAAAACCTTCACATTTGATCGAACTTGGCGTGCTTTTTTCGGTCTTGGCTCTTCTGGCCGCTTCCATTGGGATGATCGGGCCTTGGTTTCGACGTCATAACTATATAACCACGTTTCATCACCAGTTTGAGCGAAACTGGATCGATTGACGTCATTCAACAACTCCTGAGCGATACTAATGCAACATTGCTTTTGCTCAAAATTTAGCAATTTTGAAACAAACTTCGCTGCCACACATTTCATGCCCAAAACATCAGAGAAAATTGCATGGCATGAGCCGATTGATATGCCAACATCCTCTCTAACTTCCCTAATAGTGATTCGACGATTTTCCAAAACCATTTTCTTCACTGTTTCGATGTTTTCTTCGTTTGTTGACGTAGTTGCAACTCCAGGACACTCCCGCATTCCATGTTGGATTCCTCCGGATATCGACAGAATGAGCGGATAAGGGCTATATTTTGTCGTTGTTAGTATGTGTACTAATCAATTTGATGTGCGTTTGTGACTAACCTCCTTCTATGCGAAAGTTGTGCAGGGACACGAGGGTTTAGAGTCCTTTAAAATTATAAAATCCTTTAATTAAAAGTCCTTGACGTTCACCCTGAAGGAGTAATTATACCGGGGTGGGAAAGTGGTGGGTAACCTCAACTGCCCATCTTCTCACTGTTTTACTCAGAACAAGACTGTATTACAAGCTGTCACATTAGGTTTTTTTTTATATGAATACCGCACAAGAGTCCCAACTGCTCCCAACCGTCTGGAGCCAGTGAGACTATGGCATTCCCAATTGGGGAATGTTGTGAGGCTGAAGGTATTGGGGATGGGAAGGAGAAGGGGAAGAGGAAGGTGGGAAATACCTGGCTATTCAGATCTGGTCCCCAAACACGGCTAAAAGCCATTTCAAGCAACGTTTCAATTATGAATGGTGGTCTTTCACCAGGGCGATACTGAGAGTATCTTCCACTCTGGAACGTGCTCAAATATACTATATATTATTTTTAAATGAATTAATTGTGAAACAACACAAATTAATTAAATAAAATTTACTTGCGCACGCCGGTATTTGAACCCGCGACCTTCGGATTCGTAGTCGAGAGCCTTACCCTTCGACCATGGAGGTCGTCAAACGTCGTTTAACAGAAATCAAAAAACTCTACTACATACCGCTAAATAATGGTGGCGTAGTAACTCAATAAGTTCTACTATGCCCACTACAATAATTCATTGACACAACAGAATGTTAGCACTGTAATTAGGGGAAAGTGCAACCTACATTAAAATTCCACATAATACAAGTATATTTTAATTTGTAATGCCGATTATATCCAATTCAAACCAGAGAGCTTTCCACATCAGAATAAGAGATCATTTTTCAATTTGAGTAAACAATAAAAAGGACCTGTCGATCATGGCTAACTATCTAATAGACAATCACCATTCATTCGTGACACAGATGTTACAATATGTGCAATGACGTGTGTGCAATAAGGGTAAAAAATTAAATAAATTAGAATCATTAGAAATTAATAGACTAATAAGCAAAGTACGTAATGAATAATCAATTAGAGAAAAGGGCTGACTCTCCTCTAATATTTCCGTTATAGTGTAACCTTACTCGTATGCATTAATAATATCTAACACATGAATGTAAGTAGGAAACACATAGTAAAATGTTTTAAAGACCCATTAAAATGTACCCGGTTACCCGTAGTTCATGTAACTACAGGACAAAAACTGCTATAAAATTCATTTTAGCAAACAAGACGGATATCACAGGGAAAAACCATCTGTTCAAATAAAAGCTGACACAAATGACTTGATATAATTTTTTAAAAACTCATTGATTCAATAAACAAACACATGTAATCTGTCTTCCAGAGGGTAATAAACCAATCCGAAAGTAGTTTTTAAAAACATAATAAACAGTACCGTCAGCAATAAAACAAATTTCAAGTCATAAATAAAAACAGTATTAGAAAACAGGGGGACTCACTCCTGACATCGATGCTATATACGAGTATGCCATAGATTTAGTTTTAATTGTGGCAGTCTGAAGATGCCTGTGATAGGGTGAAACCGGTCCAATCTTAAATAAATAAGTGGAAAAAGGTTACAAAAGTATTTTAATCAAAAAAATTCTAATTAAAATATCTGTCCAAGAAGGGGTTTCGATATTTGAACAAGTTTGATTATTTTCACCCGGAGTTAGGAATTTTTTTTCCTTATTTCTAATGGTTTTTGTCTTCAGTGCTTTCAATGTACGAGTATATAAGCAATTATTTTTTTTTGTATCTATTTCCAGATTTGTTCTGCCTTTGGGGGAGAGAAGGAGGGTGATCTGCTCCATGAAGGAGCACAAGTCCCAGATGGTCTGGTTCAGATATCTGTATCTGTTCTTCTCGCGGTTCATTGTCATCAACACCCTCAAGGAAGTCACCATCCTTGACCTGGAGCTGGAGCTGGACATTGACGACTGAAGTACAAACAAACACTACATACAGTTTGACAATAAATAGTAGAAATTTAAAAGTGTAACTAAAATTATTAATTACTGTGGCAACACCGAGTAACCCCGATGATTTTGGATTAAATTATAGTTCATTCAGGTTTGAGGTTATGCTTACTCCCGAATTTGACAGTTTAACATTTAACAGGAAAAATGGCAGTAATCTTTTACAATCGTATTACGTTCTGAATATGCATTTTATTTTTTTAAATATTTTGATAGAACTTAAATACAATAATAAACAGCTCTTCAGTTGGGGGAGTCACCAAATAATGTATTTAAAAACATTTTGATAGAACTTAATTGCAATAAGAAACCGCTCTTCAGTTGGGGGAGTCACCAAATAATGTATTTAAAAACATTTTGATAGATCTTAATTACGATAAGAAACAGGTCTTCAGTTGGGGGAGACACCAAATAATGTTTTTATTTTTTCTTTAAAACCCAAACCATGAATCTATGAAATGGCTTATAGGTTCTTAGAAGAGTATTAGTTTGGGTTATTTAAAAATAAAATATAATGGTTATGTGACATCATAGGGCTAGCAGTGCATATTGGCAAATGTCACATCAAATAACTTTGAATTTAAAAACACTTGCTCTATGACGAAATTCCCACTGATGTTAGTGTTGACTTTTGGAAAGTAACCTTGTGTATTGATGGTAACAAGTATGACGGTCTCCTTGGTTGTATAGCTCCTTGATATCTGCTGTATTTACCCTATTTTGCTATTTCTTACATTGTCTATTGAACAAATATGATAGTCTCCTTGATTGTATATCTACAGTAAAACCCCTATTTTCCTTTTTTCAAGGGACTGAACAAAAAAAAACTTAAATGGAGGGAAAATGTAAATCGGGGGAAATGAAAAAAACAACTTTTTTTTTTAAAATAATCTTTGTTAATTTTTTTGGTTGAATAAAACAATACATATTTTATTTTTATAAAAAAAAAATCATGTAGGTAAATTAGTTGAGTATTGAAAAAAAACATTTAATTTTTTTTTATTAAAAAATAATATTTGTTGAATTTTTTTTCTATTGAAAAAATATTTCATATATTATTAAAAGAATCATGTAGATTAGTTTGTTTAATTTTTTTTTTCTCTTTCTTTTTCAATTGTATATATATACATTTAAAAGTTTCGTTTTGAACGCCACAAATGTGACAACTGCGCCGGCGCATTGTCATGTGCGCGTCCAATCACGGCACAGATAGCTAAAATTGAAAGTGGGCGGCCAATCACGGCACGACAGATAAACATGTGTCTTCTGCGACTCATTGTCAAAAATCACACATTTTGAATATTTTCGACGTAAATTGCGGGAAAAAAACGTAAAAATCGGGTAATAAATGTACTAAAATACATCAGGACTGAAATAATAACACGTAATTGGCGGGAAAACGTTAAATCCGGGGACGTAAAATACTTTAGTGTTACTATTGTATTAAGTCTGTCCTCACTGTGAAGGTGTACTGCTGTTTTTTTTTTTTTTTTCTAAATTGTTTAATTCTTGCTGATATTTTTATAATATTATAAAACTGTTTTGCTGCTATATTTTTTCCAACTTGTGAACATTGATCACAACATGCATGCACCTATATTGTTCTAATTTTGCACTACATTTGTATGATGATTGTTATTTATTGTTGTATTATATAATATTGTTTATTAATTTTTGTGAATGATTAATTTAAGTGTATTATTTGTTGTCTACCCCAACTGAATAACTTGCTTCTTATTGTAATTAAGTTCAATAAATGTTTTTTTTTTTTAAATAAAATACTTACTAAGAAGCTATACGATTGTAAAAGTTTACCAAAATGGCATAACTAAATTTTTTGTCTTAAAAAATTCACTTACAGGGTGCGTCTCTTTCACATAGTTTTTATTTTGATATAATGGCTTCATTGATATATTTATTTAAAAAAACAAATAACGCTTTCCCTTGCAATTATCTTTCTTACAAAGCTTTAAAAAATAACTGGTTCCAGTCCCCCGTGTCTAAGATGAACGAAGTATGTATAAAGAATGAGCTAATGATGAATGTAAGTAAGTCTAAAGTCATAGTGTTTGAAAGAGAGAGTGCGAAAACAGTGCGCAATATGGTTGTGAATAATGAATTGGAGCAGGTCGATGAATTTGTGTAGTTGGGAAGTATGTTTATGAGAGATGGAAAGACTGATAGGGATATTGAAAGAAGGGTGAATGCGGGAAACTCCATTAACGGAGGACTGAACGCGGTTGGCGCAAACAAAAAGTTGTCCAAAGAAACGTAGCTAGCAGTCCACAATGGAGTGCTGATACCAACCCCGATGTATGGCAGTGAGGCATGGTACTGGCAGAGGAAGGATGAAAGTAGACTGAATGCTATAGAAATGAGATCTCAGAGACGAATGTGTGGTAAAACCACGTATGATCATATGAAAAATTTTGACGTTCATAAAGAATGCAAGGCTGATGAGAGCAAGATTAATAAGGGATGCTTAGATGGTTCGGGCATGTAGAGCGAATGAACGAAGAAAGGAGTGTAAGGAGAATATGACGCCAATGTGAAGGGAAGAAGAAGCCGAGGACATCCGAGGAAAACATGGCACGATCAAGTGAATCAAATATTTGAGTCAGGCCATGTCAGAAGTCGGAATAACAAGAGAATGTATGAGACGTTGTATGAATGTGAATGAAGCAAGAAGTGTATGCCAAGATCGAGTTGTTTGGCGGTCCGTCCTCTCTGCCTACCCCTGCGGCGAAACGGCATGATGGTTAGTTAGTTAGTACCAACATGGTATAAAGGTAAAAGGATATAACTCTTAAAAAAGCTTCAAGCTCCAAGAATAACCATGGTGACATTACGCAGCCTTGCTCAACACCTTTTGTGATGTCAAACCACTCCGTAAAATCACCGTTTACCCTAACACATGCAACACTTTCCTCGTACAGAGACGCGATTGCCTGTATGAGATTCGTATTCACTCCATACTTAGACAATACCTTCCATAATTTTTTCCTATCAACTTGGTTGTACGCTTTTTGTAGATCTACAAAGGCACAGAAGAGTTTCTGGTTTTTTGCCAGAAACTTCTCTGTTAGCATACGCAACGAGAAAATCTGATCCATACACCCCCTTCCGCTCATAAATGCACCTTGCACATCCCATATTTTATCTTTTGTTTTCGTTTGTACCCGTTCAATCAATATCCTACCATACAGCTTTCCAACTGAGCTTAGCAGGCTAATAGCCCTGTGATTTCCACATTCCATACGTGACCCTTTACCTTTGTATAGAGGCATGATCACAGCCCTCCTCCAATCTAATGGCGTGTAACCCTCCTCTAAACACTGGTTAAAAAGCTTGCATAACCATGTGAGAATTATACGGCTATCTCCTTTAAAGTATTCAGCAGCAATATTGTCGAAACCAACAGCCTTACCATTCTTCATACATTTAATCGGTCTTTTTATTTCATCCATGCTGATTTTGGGAACATTCACGCCATCGTCATTCATACCTGATTTGCCACTGGGACCACTATCAGTCGGGTTGCTTTCAAAAACGTCTTCAAAGTATTTCATCCATCTTACTTTTATTTCTTTCTCATTCGTTAACATTTTTCCATCTTTTGATTTTATCACTTTCATACATCCGCTTTCTGGACCATTGCACAAGGGATACAAGGGATGTAAGAAAAGAGTAAGTGTTGGAGTGAAAGAACGAAAGAAACGTCTGGAAGAGGAAGAAGGAATCAAAATGACAAAACACTTCCAAGAAAATATTAAACTGTTTTGGAAGGAGGTCAAAAAGTCCCGAAATGGTCCAGAAAGCGGATGTACCATGTTGATGTTGCTATATAAAGGTGTTTAAAGAATTAGAGTGCCCTGCTTCATTTCTACATTTATTTGTCAGACTGTATGTAGGCCTACGTTAGGTTGCCATAAGAATCTGTACTTTTGTAATAGAGGTTTACAACATATCCGCGCTCAATTTCAAACCAAAGATAATGTAATTATTATGTAGTTAATTGTATAAAAGAAATGTTTTAATAAATGAATTTACAATGCTCGTTTTCCTTTTTGTATTTTTTCTTTTCTTTTTAATTATTTCATTACAGGTCGCTTATTTTATTATCCAGTATGACCTATAATATCCAGGTGGCATTTCTTCGAACTAACTCAAATATATTATTTAAAAACTTTAATGTAAATCAAATTTAATAATGTCATTAAGCTCTGCAAGTACTTTCAGTTTTTATTATTGTGACAGCTGTTTTGGCGTTCAGGGTCATTTTCAAACTGCAGTTAATCCACATTGTGACAACTTTTTTGTATGGTTTTATTTATATCCACCCAATTTTTTTTTTAAATAATGATTTATTATCGGTAAAACTGATTTAGTTGGATTTAATTCTCTATTCTGTGAGGTTTTTATAATGTGTTTAATTGATTTATTTATCTTTTTTGATAATGTGAATATATCGAACGTGGATATGATGAATAAACTCAAGCTTTTCAAAAACGTAAACAAAACAACAATACGGCGAGTTGAATCCGACAGCCACCCAGCCTACCCACGAGCTTGCCGCAACCGGTCCGACCCAAATGCCGTCCCGGATATGCAGCAAACCTCACTCATATGACAGCTGACGCCACCTCAAGCGATCGACCATACTGGCCAGTGCTACAAATCAAGTACGCTCCGGGCGACGACATCCCCATTTGGAAACTACCAAACACCTTTCTCAGGAGGACTAGCGAATCACAATAGCGATGCATCCCTGTGTGCCGGTGCCTAAATATTTACACTCCCTTGTACGGGCCTACACGTCTCGTACAGTGAATATACTGAGAAGTGGTGAATAATGAAAACTAAAAATACTTGCTTATATTAAATTTTAAAAAGAGTTCTTCGAATTAAACACAAAAACAATTAATAATCAAATATATTACAATAAGGTAAAAAAAACTTGAATTTTCTTTGTTGTGTGTATGTAAATGTGTAATCATTTTGCAATCTTCCGTTATTGGACATCTCTATGTTGGCTTGGAAGCAAAGAAAGGGTAATTATGTATATAATAATAATAAATGGATTATTTCTATAGCGCCGTTTTATACCTAACTTATATCTAATAATTTACTTATTAGATTTATTACTAATGGCTTACAGCTAAGATTTATAACTAGAAAATACCTAATTCAGACTTATAATTAGTGACTTACATCTAAGACTTATATAGATAGCGACTTACAACTTAGACCTGTAGCTAGTGACTTAAAACTTCTGACAGAGGCTTACTACTAACATATTTACATTTTAGAATAAATTATATACAAAATGTTACTATTTACAAAATCAGAACATAACCTGATATTGAACAGCAGTGGGGTGAGTATGTATATGATACATCACAGCTGCATTTGTATGCCTCTGATCAGTTTGAGGGTAATATACATACATATATATCATATTCTACACGTTAATAAAGATGGTAATGCTAGACAGATACTTCTATACGTTTAAATTTTTTTTAAATGTGATGAGCGCCAAAAGGAGAACGAAGTTTTTACCTATATTAATATTATGTATGTGTTTTATTGTTAGTTTTATGACATGGATACAAAAAGTGTATTTAATGGGTTATCTGGATTTAAAGAAAAGTATAGATATTAAATGAATGAAATTTATCGTCAATCAATTACGCGCATTAAGAAGATTCGTCACTCAAAATTTAAACAGATTAAGGTGTTCGGCTCCCACTGACATTGTATATTGGTGGAAATTTCTAGGGAATTTAGTTTTGGACATGGAAAATTGAATTATAGATAAACACAGGAAACATTGTTAATGACATTGTATGAATGTGTTCACGAATTTATGGAAATGAGTATCTGAACAGATGAGTTTTTAGTTTAGCTCTAAATTCTGACAGACTGGTTATGCATCTCAATTCCATAGGGAGTTTATTCCATGCCTTAGAGCCAGATACTCCGAAAGCACGATCACCAAACTTAGTGCTCGGTTCGCATTTAGGTTTTTCAGCCTTCCGATAGCAGATGATGTCGCTGATCTAAGAATTGACTGCCTTAGACTAGTATTTTCCGGAACACAGCTCATGGGGGTGGGGCCATTTCGTTGATAGCTTTGAACACCATCCAGCACAACTTGTACTGGATCCTCTCAGGGCACTTCAGCCAGTGAAGATTTCGGAGATGTTCCGAAATGTGCAAAAACTTAGGTAACCCAGTGATTAGCCTTTCTGCGGCGTTGAGCACTGATTGCAGTTTATCAGTTTGGTATTTAGGAAGACCTGCGTAGATGCCATTACAGTAATCAAGATATGATACAATATATGAGTTAACCAATAGTTTAGTTGCCTTTGTAGAAAGGTTCCATCAGACTGACTTAAGTTGTCTTAGGTAGAAGAAACCAGTGCTGACTGTCCTGATTATTTGACTTTTTAACGAAAAGTCCGAATCCAGATAAACACCCTGAAGTTTGACAGTTGTTTTCTCAATTACGTTGCTGCCGGAAAAAGCAATTGGTGAGTTATCTATTAAATATCGGCGTCTGTTTGTGGCTGTCCATAGAAACTCGGTCTTTGAGGGATTTAGCTTCAGTTTGTTTGAGGACATCCAGAGAGTGATTGCTTCTAAACACTCAGCTACGTGAATTTTAGGGCGGTCAATTCATTTGGTGTACAGTAAAAGTACACTTGCTGGACATCAGCAGAACAATGAGGCAGAAGTATGAATTACTTGATTATTTTTCCGACATCATTTGTAAACAGTATAAAAAGAAGTGGACCCAAAACGGATCCCTGAGGAACCCCTGAAGAGAGTTTCGTAAATTTGGACTGTTTATTGCCAACCTTCACTGCTTGTGAGCGATTGGATTGATATGATTGCAGACAGTATTTGTAAAGAATGCAAGGCTGATGTAAGCGTAATGAGTAAGATTAAGAAAGGGACGCTTAGATGGTTTGGGCATGTGGAGCGAATGAACGAAGAAAGGAGTGTAAGAAGAATGAATGACGCGACGTCCGAGGAAGACATGGCACGATCAAGTGAATCAAATACTTGAGTCAGGCCGTGTCAGAAGTCGGAATAATAGAAGAGAATGTATGAGACGATGTATGAATGTGAATGAAGCAAGAAGTGTATGCCAAGATCGAGTTGTTTGGCGGTCCGTCCTCTCTGCCTACCCCTGCGTGATGGTTAGTTAGTTAGTTGATTGCAGACAATTTTTAATATTTAAATGTAAACCAAATGTTACTTCTAGTCTCTTGATGCGAATGTGTAATCATTAATGTAAATGTGTAATCATTTTGCAACCTCCCTTTATTGGTCATCTCTATGTTGGCTTGGAAGCAAAGAATGGGTAAATATGTAATAATAAATTTCTAGAAAGTCTAACATTTGTTCAATCCACTTTTCTATTAGAAGCCACTGAAAAATTGTTTTATCATTAAAATTATAAAAGAATACTTTATTTCCCGTTTAAATTTAAAAACAAATAAAATAATTGCAGCCTTTTTATTTTATTGTGAAATTGAAGGAGCAATGCTAAAATGAATTATTCATGCCAGATTTCTCGGTGTAGGTTTAGTTTAAATTCAGTACAACTACATTTTTTTCTCTATTTTCACATTATAAAAAATAAGAGCGATATTTGGTCAAAACGAATGAAGACTATTAATGAACAATATTATTCCGATTTCGATTGATTTGAAAAATCATTTTCCTGGATTCGCAGGCTTATAATTTTCTAACGTAATTTCCGGTTGATTTCCATTCTCCAAATACTATGGAGAACGACGAGGAAAAACAGCCACGAAAATAAAATTATTGGGACCAGTGTTTTCCGCAGCGCGGAGTATTACTACAATAATTACTCAAGTAAAACGTTTCGTTCTAATGCTAGTTCTACTCTTGTCAACCAGGTGGCATTGCAAAAGTCGTATTAGATCAGAACCGTCCGATGAGATGGTTTTGATTAGATTCGGTATAGATTTCCGTACCGTGATCTATAGCTGTAGTTCTGTCCTGACGCCATTTCCGTTGCGTCACGACACTAGCCGCGCCGGCGCAGTTGGCGAATGTTTCCCAGTGGAACACTCCATCGGTTGTCGGCGGTAGCGCTTTCTGTGTGTGATTAGTGTATTAAATTTAGTCAATAGCAAAATGATTTATAAAGAATTGTAAGTACAAACTCAACATTATATCTCGGTTTATAATCATTCCCCGCCAAACTCCGCAGTTTTCTGTTATAAAGTGTCGAAAATCAATCCTTCAGCTCTTCTCAGGCCAGCCTTATCTGAGCTTCGTAACATTAATCGTTACGAAATATCATTTGCACAAACCTATTCATATGGCAAATCGATAATATTGTATTAATAGTTAATACTTATTGTTTCTTTTCGCCTGGGAACCTTCTGAAGCGACGAAGTGACACTGACAGGTCCTCGGGTCAAGGCTGCCGTGCAATTCTGAGACATGTCATGTCGTTTCCTTCTGTCTTTCTGTTTCGCGTGTTGTTTATAATAATAATTGTTAATAATGAGTGTTTTCTTGTTGTTAATGTGATAATGCTTTTGTTGCAGCCGATTGCCGTTGCCGCTGACAGTTGAGGAGGTGAGTTGTTTCTCCGTCATCACCTCACATCTCCGTCTGACTCACAAATGACATTTCACATTGCACCGTATGGCATTAGGCACTAGGCACTATGGCGGTACAACAACTCCAGCCGGCATCAGCCACTGCCTCTCGTATCCCCTTGCTGGAGCCTTAACTTACAAAATCCGTTATATTATACTTCATTTGAATTAAAAAATTTTTTTTCCATAATTAACCTCAATCAAGTTACTGTCAACCACTTTGAACTTTGTTCATATAATTTTACTATTAAGAGCACTATTTAATTATGTGCTTCCTTCATTTTGCATCAGCACTAATTATAAGGTTACCTAGCTGATGGTATTAGTTAATTGCTGTAATAATTTATTGATATTACTTCTAGTTGGTGTGATACTTATGTTACCGCCCGTCCTTTGGGTTATTATTCTAAAACTAGGTAAATATTTTTTTTCATTAGATTTCACAATAACAATGTGTGGTTATAATATACCAATTTGTATGGGAGAGAAGAAAATACCCGAACACATCCGTTAGCTTCGGCTGACCTCGAAATACTCAACGAGATGACGCAGGAACGAACTTGATGTATATGAATGTTTTGTGGGTTTCGGGCGATAATATAGCGGCCGTATCACATAGGTTTGTATGGTAGAGCGGTTAAATACCTTGACAGTAGTCCTACCTGTGCACAGTGATTATCATAATATGTCTTGGTAGAGATATCAATATGAATTATTTAAGTGCTATAAGTTAACGCCTAGATAAAAAAAATGTCACGCAGTAAATGTATTTAAGTGCCCTATAAAACTATATTCAGATAAGGAATAATTATGTGTCCTCATGTCCAAATGGATTGAAAGAAATCATAGCTGTCCTTAGATTAGTCATTAGCAGTGACACGCAGTCCATAAAGGCTGAAAAGCTGTGCCTACCCCAAGAAAAATGAACCATAAGAAATTATAGAAAAATTTAGCTAGGCGACAAATTTCTAATAAAAATGAATTTAGTGAGGAACTTGTATGCTCATTTATTCAGTTGGTCATAACAATCAGCGAAAGATGATAATAAAATAGTCATTTTTAAGTATTCAATGTACAATTCATACCCGAACTTGATTACACGCGCAACCACCTTTGATCAGAGCAATACACGCCACTGGTATAGAGTAGGTTACGGAGGGCCTGGCTTTATTATATTATGTTTGCCACTAAACAAAGGGTAGCCATTTTTTCTGAAATATTGATATTCCGGTGTGATAAGAAATTTGCTTGAAATGGCTTTAGTCGTGTATAGCGACCAGGGGGTCAAGTCTGTATCTTTTACGTCAGCTAACGCATGTTAAATCGGCCATAGACCACACATTTTGGCAGTGTGGTAGTCCGTATCGTTCTAATAAGTTAAGTTTGCCTTTACGTTCAGACAAATCCGTAACGCAAACGCAAGAGACAGCAATGTGTTTATGAAAACTAACAAAATGTGTTGTTTTTGGCCGATTCAACATGCGTTAGCTAACGCAAAAGATGCAGACTTGGCCTCCAGATCTGATAGTGTTGTACTTTATAACCTTCAGCCCCACAACATAACTTATTGGGGATGCCATAGTGCCACTGGCTCCGAACAGTTGAGTCTTTTGTGTGGAAATCACATCTGAAAAAATCAATTACAATACTTTTTCATTTTTATCCTATTTTGTTTTATTATACTGAATTTACTTTTACACACAATAAAACATATAATTGATTTAACCAAATCATTTTACTCCAAATTAGAATCGAACTTGAATCCCTCCATCTCCAACCTTGCCCACTGGACCCCCAGCACCGACCCCCTTCGTCTTCGCCCAAATTCTATCTTATACCCTCCATTACCTTGGTGATCTGACTTAATATGATTGCTATCAGCAAGTGCCGCTAGCACATAAAACACAGTTTACAATTCTTTGAAATAAAAATAAATAAAAGCCCTACAATAGCAATAGGCAGTCCTCTCACTGGGTAGAGAAGGTTATCTCCACATTTATGCACCTCTAACCGCAGTTGGCACAGGAAGGGGGAGTAATGTTCCCTGGCACTATACACAAATAAATTACAATACAATATATATAAATCATTTAACAAATTACTCTAATCTCCAACCGATCTAAAATATTTGTTTTGAATTTTCCCTCCAATAATTCGTGTGTCAAAACAAAGTGCTTAGCTCTTGTTTTTAGTTCACTTCAATGGAACAATTTAAAAAATGGGGAAAATTCACCAAGATAGTAGTTACCCCAATTTGTTCTAACATTTCATTCGGATAAGTAGGTACTCAGAGTGCAAGTCTCCAATAGTGTTACATATAGATGAACATTCATTTTGTTTTTTTCGTGGGTGACCTCTTGCCTCCCAAGGTGAACAATTGATACCAATATATTTTTATTGAATGTAATTTTGGTCATAAATTGAGCGGATTCAACATGCAGAGGTGGGGGCGTTACCTCTCGACCTGTTGCTGGCGAGGCCGGCCCTGTGCAGGCGCAATAAGGAATTCCAGTGAAAAATATTATGGCTTTCAAAATATGTACTCATGTAGATCAGCAAATGCCGATTCTGAATACACAACTTTTATTATATGTAATTATACGTAGAATTTATAAATCGTTATTTAAAAGTGAATAAATAATCATCTCATCAAAACACCTTGTTATGTTGGTACCATTGCATTTGGAACATCTGACGTCAGATGTGTATTCTGTTTTTTTTAGTATGGGCATTTCCATTTTTCGAATTTGTTTTGTATTTTTTTTGGTTTTGGCCAAATTTAAACTTAATTTGGGTGATTTATATAAAAAAAACTATTATTAATAACAGAAATTAGTGTAATTCATAAGCAAATCAGTTGTCAATATGGATATTTTGATAATGTTGATGCTCAATGCTATTATTATTCTTTGAGTTAAAGTTTCTAAAAAGGTACATAATGTTATTACTTATGTTTAGTTATGGTTTACTATGAATATAATGTAAAATTATGTACCTTAAAGCTCATCCTTGTTTTGACATTTGACATCTAACCTCAAAACCGACTGGCTATATATAGATTTGGAGCGTTTTGGCGTTTCAAAAATTGAAACTTTGAAAATTATTAAAATAAAAAAAATTAGACTGGTGTTCCTTATTGGAGCAGTGTGCTCCGGTCGCCAATTTGCCAAGGCGCTGAAAATACCTAACGTAGCGCCCTTAAAGTTATTTTTCTCAAAAACAACGCTATGCAAATCATCCCAATATTATTAGTTATAACGCCTATAAATTTATTTTTTAAATCCCTTAAAACCCAATAGCGGGCTTTACATGTACGTTTCGGAACGAGTGTTCCGCACACCGCTTCAGACCCTACGCAGAGAAGTCCCACAAGGGACTGCTCTGCAAACCGTTACCTTACTTTATTCCTTAGCGTGTTGAAACGTGGGAGAGCCTCATAGGCCCTGGTGGGGTGATAATAAAACATCAATCTGTATTGCAATCATCGTTCCATATGTTTACGAGAATAATAATAATAATACTTGGATGACTTGTATAGTGCCAAATACAAATACTATTTGCTAGGGTTTATCTTATCAATGTACCTAGGTATGAGAATGTACCTAGGTATGAGAATGTACCTAGGTAACGTGTGAACCAAGAGTGAGTCTGCGCTATGAATTCACCATACTGCTGTCTCATTCTTCCAGCGGTTTTGGCCGGCCAAGAAATGATTAATTCGACAACTTTATGTGAATGCATGTGAAAGTGAAAATGAGAGAGATGCAGAAAACAGCAGTAAATAATCAGATCGGTATAGGCGTGGGAACCGCGAGAACTTCTAATGAAAGAGTGAGACTGTGCTATGTGAATTCATACTGCTGTCTCATTCTTCCAGTGTTTTTGACAAATAGTATTATTATAAACAAAAAATATCCTGAATACAGATAGCGTTAGCTCTGTCTATAGCTTGTGTACGCGTCCCTCCAGCATGTCGACAAATAGTATGAGTAGGGATTGTACTTCACAGTATCATCGTAAACAATTTTGGTGTTACATTGGTTTTATTTATTTTTTATTGGTGGACCATTGTCCAATTACACAAAATACACAAGACGAAATGAAATAAACAAAAGCTACAGAAAAATAACAGCACATACGTAATATGTAGATGAATGAAGCAATGACAAAAATATACATTTGAGAGAACATTCTAGTCAAAGCCTGAACCTGGTATGATAATCTTTGAGTTTTGACAAGGTTTGGTTCGGGGTCGGCCCTAGTTGTTAGCCAAGTTCAATGGCAGTAAATCAATAATTTGTTGGAAGACTATAGTACGTTATGGCTTTGTTTGAAAATAATGAAACACCTTAAAATGATTGATGAGAAAACAAAGCAATAGCAGAGAAATGATAGGACAGCGTTGAGACTATACAAATCTTAAGTGCGGCCTATTGTTGAATTCAGTGGTCACCTCTGGTCTTGAGCTGCTAGATAATTGAAAACAATCTTCTATCTTTCAAAATCTGGCAATCTGAAAAATAGATTGCCCTGCCTTGACAGTTGGATTGCAATCTCTGAAACACATACAACAGGTGAAAATGCTGTATTCTTTTCTAAAGAATCCATGAATGCTCCAGCATTGATTCATTCAATATTTCCAATATTCATGCATAGTTGATATTTTCCGGTTCAAAATGCTTTGTCAGTACAACTTTTCTTGTCCTCAACTACTTGGCTATGGAATGACTCACCAACTGTAGTGTTTCCTCCCTCCTACGACATGGGTGTCCTCAAGACTCAAGTTCACTAAACTTTGATGGTTTTTTCTTTTGCACCCCATGATCGATCCAACTACGAGTTGCCAATAGATTAACCAGATCGGACCAAATTCTTAGCCTTCGTCGATGCAACACTAATTCAAAGCAAAACTCCTTCATTTATCAGGCATCACACATCTTTAACATGCACTACTTACAATTTGACATCTTTAACACTGCACCACACTCCATAAAGTCACACCGGCCATCTATCGAGCCTTTATAACTTCAGATACCAACTCACCTCATACTACCACCGGTCTATTAACTTTCTTCTTTATATATATACAGGATTCATTTGTTTTGTTCTTTTATTAATATAAAATCACATACATACATTTCAATTAAATCGACCCTCCCTCCCCTCCCTGCCCCCTTTCTTTATAGACCACATAACAAATTATGTATAACTTTTAAATTTATATTTCTTCTTTATTTTATATAATTATCTTATTAATTTTATTTTGATTTCTTGGAAAATCACTAGATTCACTCATAAATAATGCCCGTGTAGAAACCTGTAAATAGTCACATTTATATCACTTATTCCATTATACTTCATTTTTTAAGAAAACTGTTGGTCTCCCAAATAAACAAAAATAAATATATCAGACCAATTCATGTGATTAATTGTTATGGTGTTTAATTCGTAAAACTCCAATTATTATTATTTTTTAATTAAAGGTAAATCGAATTTAATAATATTATTATTAAGTTCTTCCATTATTTTAGTTTTTTTTTCACAATAATAAAAAAACTAAAATACTCGCAGAACTCAATGATGACATTATTAAATTTGATTTATTTAAATTTTAAAAAAATTGATATGAAGTCATTTTTGTGCAATCTTGCTATCTTTTGTAAAACAGGTGTCCGATTATTATGATAAAATATTGCCAAATATTTTTTTAAAGTGGTTACCGATAAAGAGCCGCCTCTAATGCACCTGCTCACACTTTGATAGCTGTGTATATGTAATATATGTTATTCCGAAGTGAATTGCATCAGACAGCAGTAGCAGGCATGGCGTCGTTACTACACACCCAAGGAAAATGAGAAGTATACTCACTTGTGCAAAGAAAGAATAATTGGGTGGCGGAACCAAACAGTATTAAAAGTGCTGCTACTTAGGTATTATCCGGAATCATTTAGAAAACTAACCATTGTGACATTTGGAAGCGCGCAGGCGTAGAGAGGAAGAACCGTTTCACAACTTTTTCTTTATTTTACAACCACTCCACACAGGAGGCCCTGAGGGAAATAATTTCCCTCAAGGCCTATATCATCTTTGGGGATGCTGTGTGGAGGGTCTTTTAGACGATAAGAAGGAGTGAACCTGGGTCTTGAAGAGACCCATGCTGTAGGAGGGAGGAAACACAGAAGCCGGCAGATCATTCCACAGCCGAGCTGTTGAATACAAGAACGAGTCGTAGAAGTGACCCGTTCTCATGTGACAAATGTCAACTGTGTGCAAATATTGGGCACGCGTTTGGTGTGTTTACCGACTGTACACCGGTGCCGAAGGGATCAATGACGCTAGTTCCCCAGAGCATCTTCCATTAAAATACCAGTAGAACAAGGACAGCATTTCCACCTGACATCTGTGCCCCAAAGATTGTAATCTGTTTGTTAAGATAGGCGAATCTATCAAACAGACCTCCCGTTTCTGCACGGAGTCGAGGATTTTTTTAGATATTTTGGGGCTCCCGACCAAAGGTGGCTGCCAAATTCTACAGTGAGGCGCACTTGCGATTTGTACAGAGTCAGCAGTTGTGTTCTATTAAAGTACTTGTGAGCTCTGTACAGTATGCCCAGCTTCTGAGAGGCTAACTTTACCCTGACTTCGATGGAGCCCTCATACCTGAGCTGGTCACTTAGGATTACACCAAGCATATCCATGGAGGACTTGTTGGGAAGATTGCTTCTTACTCTGTCTTGGCACACACTACTTGCTACTCTTCTAGTGTAGCGACCCTTGCCATGATCCGACTCGAGTATTACATTAACTTGATTGCCATTCAAAACATGGCAAACGACTTGTAAATACTGGAGCCGGAATATAATTTAATTTTGTAGTTTTTTAGACGGAGCCAATTAACGTGCAATAAACCTTTCTCTTCCGAGAATGCAAGCTCTTTTTGGGAATGAGACAGATTAAAGATGTTCTTTGTAAAAGGGCGGGTGGGTTGGTTGGGCATGGCGGTGTTAAGTAACCGTTTACCTAAATCTTTGAATATTCAATTTATTGTGATGGCTTCTTGTAGCTTATAAACCTCATTGTAATATATAAATAATCATTTAAGATAGTATTAACAGATATCAAACAAACAGAAAAAGACACAGAAAATAAAAAAGATAACAGTCGCATCTGGGATACGAACCCAGGACAACACTCTACTACTGAGCGAATGAGATCTAATTATTATCTGTCATGTTTATCGATACCATATTTCACTTAGAATTACCAATATTGTCCTCATTTTTTTAAATATATTTTTATTTTATTTAGTTTTAATAAGAATTTTTTCATTAATAAATTTTTACAAAGCTAATAATGAATTCAATTAAAGCTGATAATTTGTAGTGTTTTTTCTTAGTTGTTCTCACTAGGGGTTCCTGTGCTGAGGTGGACTAGGCTTTAATTAAAAAGTGATTGTTTGTAAGCTCCTACCAAGTTCTTGTTGAGATGCGGGATGACTTCTCTCCTTTGATTTCTTTGAGCCAGCTTTTGTAGTTGTTCTCACTAGGGGTTCCTGTGCTGAGGCGGTCTAGGCTTTATTTAAAAAGTGATTGTTTGTAAGCTCCTACCAAGTTCTTGTTGAGATGCGGGATGACTTCTCTCCTTTGATTTCTTTGAGCCAGCTTTTGATTTGATTTTTTCTTATGGCTGGTGAAAGTGAATTATATAGCTTAGTGGAGAGACATTTATAATTCCTTTGTCCAAAAGCATTTTAAATTTAGGAATATTCGTAATGTCATTCTGGTTCGCTCTTGTCTAATGAAAATTAAGTTTCTTGATTAAAGCATTCTTAGCATAGATATTTTGGATGTTTGGACTGCAAAAGATTTGAAAATTTCTTTTGTTGACGTTCTTGTGGGGACTTTAAAAATGGTCTTTATAATACTGTTTTGGGTTTTAGACAATTGTTTCATACGGTTAATAGTTGAAAATCCCCATCCTAGTATGCCATATTCGAGACGGGAGTGGCATAGTGCATAGTAAACTTTTTTTAACATATTTGTGATGTTTTTAAAAAAAAGTATATTTTGTGAGTTTCCTTGTATGTTGGACATTTAACAGATGGGGGGGGGGTGGTGGATAGCCGGTAGTGGTGGGTAGGATACTTGATTAGCAGTCGACTGATTGAGTTTGAAACTCGCAGCAGTTGACCCCTTTTAATACAAGCTATGCTCAGTGAAATGGCCTGTACTATAAATGTCTCGGTTTGCTGCTTGTTTTTTGTCAAATTAATAAAATGGTTGTTTTTGTATTTCAGTACCAGGTGGGTCAGCTGTGGGCAGTGGCCGAAGCCTCCAAGAATGAGACGGGCGGAGGGGAGGGCATCGAGGTCCTGAAGAATGAACCCTTCAAGGACTACCCCCTGCTGGGTAAGCAGATCTTAACTAACTATGTCTTAACTCATTTCCCCGATCATGTGGTTCCTACTTGCGGCTCTACCTTACCGAGTCACAGGCGATGTACGCATTGTTACACACGTCTTCAGATTGTTTCTTGGATGGCTTAAAATTCATTGATAATGGTTTTCTTCGTCGTGAACTACTATATCTCTCGGCCTTAGAGTTGGGACTAGCTTACCAAAAACCACGCTTATGGTGTGGAGAGTAATCCTGTTGTTGAATCCAAACGCAGATGTTTTTATTGTGCTTAACTTTTTCTTTTATATTAATTAACCTGTGGAATGCCAAAGCTCAATATTTATTTATTTATTGTTTCTTTACGGTGTATTTTTTTGGCCTGTGTTGAGGTTAATAATTTTACAAAATAACAGAAAATAGCACACAGATTATATTAAGAGAACAATATTGTTACATTAACGTTTCTACGAATTGTGTACTAACATGGTACCTATTAATCTAATTTCAGGAAATTTATTACATTATAATGCACTAAACATGTAGGGTGACCATGATATACATTGAAATTTAATTGCAAGAAAAAATATAATAAAACTATTATTTTAAAAAGCAGAGAAGAAAGAAAGAGAAAACAAAACATTATAAAAGGAAAAGGATGAAAAAATACACATGTATAAAAAATTATGTCACAATTTAAAAGATATGGCGCATCCATATTATTCTGTGGGACGCCAACGCACGCTATGGAGCCAATTTGGAATTGTCACATTCTCAAGGCATTTTGAGCCTTAAATATATTCATTCAATACTCAGATAAATTTTATTCGATTGGCAAATGAAATTGGCATTATGATATGTACATACATTTTATAAATACACATACACTTTATTTGGTAAGACGTTAGTATTTACCAAAACATAATTTTACAAAAAACAAGTAAGTAATTACGAAATTACCCTCAGCTGGCGCACGGTGAGTCAAATGCCGAAAACACCCCAGATTTTAGTGATTTTTTGGCCGAAAATATCAGTTTTCAAAGGGTTAAGTAAATTAATTGAATGGTCATAAACAGGTGCAAAGTCGCAAGATAATCCAAAGATGTACCCAACATTTGTACATGGTTGACATTTACTCATTATGTATGTAGTGCATAATAATATATACTATAAGTTTTTGATCAATACTTGGAGCAGGTCGATGAGTTTGTACATTTGGGAAGTATGTTTACGAGAGATGGAAATACCGATAGGGATATTAAAAAAAAGGTGAATGCGGGAAACTCCTTTAACGGAGAACTGAACTCGGTTAGTCCACAATGGAGTTCTGATACCAACCCTGATATACGGCAGTGAGGCATGGAACTGGCAGAGGAAGGATGAAAGTAAACTCAATGCTGTGGAAATGAGATCTCTGAGGCGAATGTGTGGTAAAACCATGTATGATCGTGTGAAAAGTGTCGAGATTCGTAAAGAATGCATGGCTAATGTAGGCGTAATGAGTAAGATTAAGAAAGGGACGCTTAGATGGTTTGGGCATGTAGAGCGAATGAACGAAGAAAGGAGTGTCAGAAGAATATATGATGTGAAAGTGAATGGAAGAAGAAGCCAGGGACGCCCGAGGAAAATATGGCACGATCAAGTGGATCAAATACTTGAATCGGGCCATGTCAGTATTCAGAATAATAGAAGAGAATGTATGAGACAATGTATGAATGTGAATGAAGCAAGAAGTGTATGTCAATATCGATTTGTTTGGCGGTCCGTCCTCTCTGCCCACCCCTGCGGACAAACGGCATGATTGTTAGTTAGTTAACATTTGATAAATGAATTAAATATACTTTGTATTCACCACTTTATTAATAAACACATATCTACATGTTTCGAAAGCGATGCTTTCTTCATCAGGAATATATAGAATACTATAAATAATAATGTCAAGTATAGAATAATAACAATAGTTAAGGAACACCTGAGGTGTGTAAATAATAACAATTATTCTGAATTTGCCAATCATATTTTATAAACCAATCATTCTTTTGATATAAATAAAGGTTTAAAAATTTTACATACAAATACAACCGGTTTACATAGTGAATTAAATGTAATAAATAATCTCTTTAATTTATTTTCATGTTAATATTAGTAATAATTTTTTTTTTTTTTAAATTTTTAATATAAATTTGTTATTCAATGTTTTATAATATTTTTTTATTAATATTTTTGATTAATTATTACCTATTTTAATCAATTATTGTTTATAATTTATCTATTCTTACATTATTGTGTTCTATGTTTATCATTTGTCTATACTTGACATTATTATTTTTAGTATTTTGTATATTCCTGATGAAGAAAGCTTCGTTTTCGAAATATGTAGATATGTGTATATGAATAAAGTGGTGTATCAAAGTAAATTTTTTAATTAATTTATTAATAATGACGCCACAAAGTGAATACCAATCTTTTGAAGAAATTGTAAATATGCATTCTCATAATAGGCTGTGGAACTACTTATTGACTTGTGTTTCCTCCCTCCCCTCCAAAAAAAAACCCTCAGCACAGCATTCCTATAGATGACTTAGGCCTCCTATAAAGTGCTAATGTAAAAATTAAATCATTCATATTTTTACGGCAGTTCCTTGTCTTAGTGTGAAATGACTTCTAGAATCTATAGTTTTGCTTTGACATATTTTTACAGCAGTTCCTTGGCTTAGTCTTAGTGTGAAATGACTTCTAGAATCTATAGTTTTGCCTTGACATATTTTTACAGCAGTTCCTTGGCTTAGTCTTAGTGTGAAATGACTTCTAGAATCTATAGTTTTGCCTTGACATATTTTTACAGCAGTTCCTTGGCCTAGTCTTAGTGTGAAATGACTTCTAGAATCTATAGTTTTGCCTTGACATATTTTTACAGCAGTTCCTTGGCATAGTCTTAGTGTGAAATGACTTCTAGAATCTATAGTTTTGCCTTGACATATTTTTACAGCAGTTCCTTGGCCTAGTCTTAGTGTGAAATGACTTCTAGAATCTATAGTTTTGCCTTGACATATTTTTACAGCAGTTCCTTGGCATAGTCTTAGTGTGAAATGACTTCTAGAATCTATAGTTTTGCCTTTGACATATTTCTTTTTACAGCAGTTCCTTGGCCTAGTCTTAGTGTGAAATGACTTCAGAATCTATTTTGCCTTTTGACATATTTTTTACAGCAGTTCCTTGGCCTAGTCTTAGTGTGTGAAATGTGACTTCTAGAATCTATAGTTTTGCCTTGACATATTTTTTACAGTGAAAGTCTCTTTGGCCTAGTCTTAGTGTGAAATGATTTCAGAATCTATAGTTTTGTCTTTGACATATTTTTACAGCAGTTCCTTGGCCTAGTCTTAGTGTGAAATGACTTCTAGAATCTATAGTTTTGCCTTGACATATTTTTACAGCAGTTCCTTGGCTTAGTCTTAGTGTGAAATGACTTCTAGAATCTATAGTTTTGCCTTGACATATTTTTATACGAAGGCAAATTTAAGTCATTAAAAATATTTCTTTATATTATGTGGACTTTGAGGCCTATTTCTTTTTGCACGGATGCGGATTTTGCAACAGAGAATTAATATATTTTTTAAAGTGTTTCCTTCTCACTGTGAATAAAAGTAAATAATGTCAGTGATATTTTACAGAAATGGTATCTTATAAAAAATAGATTGCTTGGTTATTTTATTTAATGCGTAAGTGTTTGTTTTGAAATTAGATATATAATGTTATGCTGGTATTTCAATGGAAGATGCTCTGAGGAACTAGTATCATTGATCCCTTCGGCATCGGTGCACAGTCGGGAAACCCTCCAAATGCGCTCCCAACATTTGTGGACGGTTGACATTTTTCACATGAAAACGTGTCGCTTCTACGACTCGTTCTTGTGTTCAACAGCCCGGTTGAAGAATGATTTACCGGCCTCTGTGTTTCCTCACACCTACAAGATGGGTCTCTTCAAGACCCAGGTTCACTCCTTCCTATCCTCTAAAAGACCCTTCACACAGCACCCCTAAAGATGACATATGAGGGAAATTATTTCCTGTATATAAGTAGACTGTAAAAAAAAGATATCACTCCACCAAAGCTTTAAACCTTTTGGAAAATGATATTTATTTATATACAAAAATTATATTCGCCTTCTAACTTAAATACCTGCCGCCAGTATTTTACATTTTCTACTATGTGGTTCTAAGCAATACAATTCACACCCGACGCTCATTTATTCAGTTGACCGTGCATGACAACCAAAGGAAGACAATAATAAATTGGACATTTTCTAATATCTGGTTCTAGCAATACAATTCACACCCGACGCTCATTTATTCAGTTGACCGTGCATGACAACCAAAGGAAGACAATAATAAATTGGACATTTTCTACTATGTGGTTCTAAGCAATACAATTCACGCCTGATTTTAACATAGCTTACCTTTGATCTCTCTTTTATCTTTTACTCTCTCTTCCTTTCTGAAAAATTCTTCATTTATTCAAACCCTTATTATGCTTTTAATTGACCTAATTTCTTCACAAACCAATCTACCGTCCAACACTGCTTCTATTATTACCACATTAAAATCACTTTCTTAAAATGACTCCACAAGACGTTAGAATACTTCAGTGGAATAGCAGAAGCGCCATCTCCAATAAGGATGACCTCACCCGCCTTCTGCATTTCCACTCAATATCGATTGCTGCCGTCTCTGAGACTTGGTTTAATCCTGCTCAACTCTTCAAGGTGAGTGGCTTCCAATGTCTGCAGGACGACCGCATTGATGGGATGGGCGGTGCAGCCCTGCTCATCAAAAACTCCCCACCCTTCACCCCTCTTTCCATTAAACCCATAAAGGCATCCTTCCAATTGGTGGCAGCTACTGTCTCTAATATTACATTTATATCCCTCTACATTCCCCCTTCTACCTCATTTGATCTTTCGTTATGGGTCCACATGCTTGGCAAAATATCTTCTCCTTTGATTATTCTGGGTGACTTCAATACACACTCTCCACTGTGGGGTTCTTCATCAACGGATTTCTCAGGAAACAAAATTATTGACCTTATGGACTCCTTAAACCTGTGTCTTCTAAATGACGGATCCCCTTAAGTCACCCTGGACAGAGACCTAGTGCGGTGGACATATCTCTTTGTTCCCCATGTATCTCTCCACTAATTTCCTGGAGAACTACCTCAGACCCCTGCGGCAGTGACCACTATCCCATCATTCTGTATCTGGGTCAGCGGTTAGATACTCACCCATTTAAAAGTAAATCAAAATATATTACAAAGAAAGCCAACTGGTCCCAATTCAGAGAATCTATTCAGGCTCTTACCCTCTCTCTTCCTACCCCTAATTCAGAAAATTGCACCTCCACTTATAAATCTTGGTCCGAGTCCATTCTTAAATCCGCTGAAAAGGCTATACCTAAATCATCTCCTGTAGGCACGAAGGCTCGCCCTCCCCCTTGGTGGGATGAGGAATGCCTTCGAGTGTTGAAAGAAAGTAAAGCGGCCAATAAGACATACTGCCAACAGATGACAATGGAAAATTACTTAACAGCCAAGAATGCCCAAGCTCTGGCTAAACGTACATTTCGTTTAAAAAAAAAAACAGCTGGCGTAACTTCTGTACTAACATATCCCCTGCCACTCCAGCGGGGGAGGTTTGGTCAATGATTCGCAGATTTAGATCTTCCTTTTCACTGCCGAAGTCATCTCACAATTCAGCAATTTGGATGTCTGACTTTCTTAGCAAAATAGCTCCCCCTTATATCCCTAATCTTGATGAAGTACCTATTCCATCTTTTACCCCAAATTCGTCTTTATGGTTAGATGCTCCTTTTTCCATAGAGGAGTTAAAGAGAGCTTCGGAAAACCTCAAAGACTCTGCTCCAGGCAGGGATGAAATTCTGAACATATTCATCACACACAATGATGACAATTCCCTTTCCTACTTTCTCTCTCTTATCAATATATTTCTGGATTCTGGTATTATTCCCCCAGACTGGAAAATCCAAAATATCATTCGCATTTGCAAGAGTAACAAAGATCCTAGTCTAGGTTCAAGCTATAGACCGATTGCTCTCTCTTCTACTCTATTCAAAGTAGCTGAAAGGATGATTAAGAATAGATTAGACTGGTTCGTAGAAAAAAATCAAATCCTTTCCCCTTCGCAGTTTGGGTTTAGAAAAGGTAAAAGTACCCTTGATAACCTTTCTTCTCTTGTGACAGATGTTAAATTAGCACTTTCTAAAAACGAATATTGCATAGCAGTGTTTTTAGACATCTGCGGAGCATATGACAATGTTGTCATCCCCATTCTAAAAGAAAAATTATTGGCGATTGGCGTCCCACCCAAATTGGTCCAATTCGTTATTAATTTGCTCTCCCAGAGAACTATTTTTGTAGCCGGGCCTGGATCCTCACCCCACATTAGACACATATTCAAAGGACTCCCGCAAGGGTCTGTGGACCCATAAGGAAAGATCAAATGAGGTAGAAGGGGGAATGTAGAGTCATATAAATGTAATATTAGAGACAGTAGCTGCCACCAATTGGAAGGATGCATTTATGGGTTTAATGAAATACTTTCCCTCAAGGCCTGTCATCTTTGGGGATGCTGTGTGGGAGGTATTTTAGAGGATAGGAAGGAGTAAACCTGAGTCTTGAAGAGACCAATATTGTAGGAGGGAGGAAACACAGAGGCCGGCAGATCATTCCACAGCTGAGCTGTTGAATGCAAGAACGAGTCGTAGAAGCGACCCGTTCTCATGTGACAAGGCGCACGTTTGGCATGTTTCCCTACTATGCACCGGTGCCGAAGGGATCAATGATGCTAGTTCCTCAGAGCATCTTCCATTAAAATACCGGTAGAATAAGAACAGCATTCCCACCTGACGTCTGTGCTCCAAAGATTGCAATCCGTTTAAGATAGGCGAATCTGTCAAACGGACCTCCCGTTTCTACGCAGAGTCAAGGGTTTTTTCAGATAATTTGGGGTTCCCGACCAGAGGTGGCTGCAAAATTTTACAATGGTGTGCGCTTGCGATTTTTACAGGGTCAGCAGTTGTATACTATTAAAGTATCTGCGGGCTCTGTACAATACGCCCAGCTTTGGAGAAGCTAACTTCACTCTAGCTTCGATGGAGCCCCCATACCTGAGCTGGTCACTTAAGGTTACTCCAACCATATTAATGGAGGGCTTTTTGGGAAGATTGGTTCCATTAAAGGAGACTAGATTGTCATTTCAATCCCTTTTAAAAAAAAAATTAAATGCTCTACGAGTTGTTGTTATAGTCAGGTCTCCCCGTTTGCGCAATGGGCGTGTTTACCCTTTTAATGAACAAACAAATAATTAACAAAATATTTAGTTTAAACCACTATTTTAATAAATAAATATCTACATGTTTCAAACCTAATGGTTTCTTTGTCAGGATACAATGAATACTAATGATATGATATATACATTGTATCCTGACGAAGAAACCGTCGGTTTCGAAACATGCAGATATTTATTTATTGAAATAGTGGTTTAAACAAAACATATGTTTTTTTTATTATTTAATTAAAAATGAAGAAACAAAGTGAATTTCAATTTATTGAAGTAAATAATAATAATTGGTGACTTTGTATGATTGGCCGATTTGTCACACAACAATTGGATCACACCGTATTATGTTTATCTCTGGTATCAAGTCCAAGTTCAGATAAGGATGGTACTGTAAAGCCACAATCAGATAATCACTAAGTGGTGGCATCGGAACGCAGCCATTTGGATTGGATACGCACATTATTATAGCATTACTTTATTGGGGTTTATTTATATACGAGTATACTACAATATATATAGTAACTAGTAATGTTCTTAAGTCAGTTTTATTGTTATGCGGTTACTTTTAGATTCTATCGTAATATCCTTTAGCTATTCCCCAAACCGCACAAAACTGGTTCATCCTCTCTGGCTCTAACTATAATACGATCTGCCATGTCATCGATACAGCTTAGATGACCTCCGTGACAGAACGGATAGGGCCCAGGAATTTGATATATTTGCTCTGGTAACAGACCACCATACGGAATAAAATGTTGCTTTATTTCTTTATTCAGTTATTTAAATGCCCAGAGGGCTTTTACATACAAATACATCATTTTTAAATCACATTAAATAAATAATTGAAAACACGCACAAAAGTTACTTACACTTAAAAGAAAGAAGAAACTTCACCAAAACTAAAAATACACAGGAATATAAAGGAACAGAAAAAAAAAATATTACAGTATCCACAAAATCAATATTAACATTAATAACAAATATTTAAATAATGTAAAAAGTTGTGGTTAACAATAATTTATAAACTAGGTAGAAATAATTCATTCACATTTTTTTGGAATTTACCAAGTTTAGATTATTCTCAAATACATCCATATCATTTAAGTATATGTTACCAAGACTGTGTAAGCGTTGAATTGGGGAATGCAAACTATAGTTGGAACGAGATATACATATGTAAAATGTTAATGTTTGTCTTGTAGTTCGTTTAGGTATGTATATTGAAATGGCTTTAACTGTTTTTAGTGACCAGAACTGAAAAGCCAAGTACTTCTCAACTTTTGTCATCTCTTTCCCTTCCTCACTTCATTCAGTCTGGCAACATTCCCCAATCATAGACACAACGGTCCCACTGGCTCCGAGTATAATAAACTCTGATCCACGGACGGCTAATTAATGGTGGCAAGGTAAACAATGTGTTTGTGACAGGTAGGTTGGTTGTATTGGCACGGAGTTACATAAGCATGTAACAACAGCAGTATTTGTCATCTCCTTCCCTTTCTCACTTCATTCAGTCTGGCAACATTCCCCAATCATAGACACCGCAGTCCCACTGGCTCCGAGCATTATAAACTCTGATCCACGGACGGCTAATGGTGGCAAGGTAAATAATGTGTTTGTGGCAGGTAGGTTGGTTGTATCGGCACGGAGTTACGTAAGCATGTAACAACAGCAGTATTTGTCATCTCCTTCCCTTTCTCACTTCATTCAGTCTGGCAACATTCCCCAATCATAGACACAACAGTCCCACTGGCTCCGAGCATTATAAACTCTGATCCACGGACGGCTAATGGTGGCAAGGTAAATAATGTGTTTGTGGCAGGTAGGTTGGTTGTATCGGCACGGAGTTACGTAAGCATGTAACAACAGCAGTATTTGCGCAATTGTTTTCACTCCAATAATTGTTTTATTTATCTGCTGATGTTTGCGTGTACTCAATATATCCACTGATTAGATTATAGAAGTGCGAAAGATGCAATGCCGTTATGGAAATTTGTTTTTTTCACATTGTCAATATTTTTTGTTATAATAATAACTGGCGTTTTGCCCGTTGCACCCAACAGGGGTGATTAACCTCGCTTCCCCTACGAGCGTACGTGATACGATCACTACATTATCGCCCGAATGCAAAAAGCCGTATTCCGTACATTCAGGTGCAAAAAAATTATACCCGAAACCAACAAAACATTTGCATACGTCAAGTTTGTTCCTGCACCATCTCATTTAGTATTTCGAGGTCAGCCGAAGCTAATGGATGTGTTGGGGTATTTTAGTCTCTCCCATACAAGTTGGTATATTGTAAACACGTACGAGATGTGTTCAAAATAAAGCTGAATTTTGAATTTTCGCTGGCTGTGTAAATTTTATTATTTTTTTTTTTTTTGTTATGTTAGTACACATATGTTTATCATATGTTAGCATTATCAGCCATTTTGGATTAGTGGTTTGTTTTTGACAACTGGAAAGGTTAGTCACGTTTTTGTGTGTTCGATTTTTTACTTTTGAAAAAAATGGATCAAAGAATATGTATTAAATTTTGCATTAAAAATGGAATAAAGTGCTCCAACGCACTTAAAATGTTGACTGTGGCATTCGGCGAGTCTACTTTCTCATGCCATGCAATTTTCTCGGATGTTTTTAATTGCTAAATTTTGAGCAAAAGCAACGTCGCATTAGTATCGCTCAGGAGTTGTTGAATGACGTCAACGACGATCCAGATTTGCTCAAAAGGTTCATAACTGGTGATAAAACGTGGGTATATGGTTATGACGTCGAAACCAAGGCCCAATCATCCCAATGGAAGCGGCCAGAAGAGCCAAGACCGAAAAAAGCACGCCAAGTTCGATCAATGTGAAGGTTTTGCTCACTGTTATCTTCGATTACAATGGCGTGGTGCATCATGAGTTCTTGCCAACAGGTCGTACGGTTAATAAGGAATACTACAAGGAAGTTATGCAACGTTTGCGTGAAGCAATACGGCTCAAATGATCGGAATTGTGGAAATCACGATAATGCTCCAGCTCACACATCAATGCTTGTTCGTGATTATTTGGCTAAAAACAACACCGTAATCATGCCTCAACCACCGTATTCACCAGATTTGACTCCCTGCGACTTTTTCCTATTCCCGAAACAATTGATGAGATAAAGTCAGAATCGAAGAACGAGCTGATGGCCATACCGAAAAGCGCATTCCAGAAGTGCTTCGAGGATTGGAAGAAGCGCTGGCATAAGTGCATTATGTCTGGGGCGGATTACTTTGAAAGGGAGAACATGGATATTGATGAATAAATAAATACTTTTCGAAAAAATTCGAAATTCACCTTTTCTTTTGAACACACCTGGTATTATTATTGTGAAATGAAAGTTTTTACCTACTTTTTGAATAATGACCCGAAGGACAGGCGGTTAAATTGTGTTATTATTCCCAAATGTGAAAGAATAATTGAATGCTTTCAAATTAATTCACAACCCAACCCAATCTAACTTAACTTAAAATAAACCTAAATCTTCAGGTTATCATAAACTAAAACATAATAATAACAGTTAATTTCTATAGTTTAGTTTTGTGAAGGTTCACCTCAAGTGCGCTTTACACTAACTAACCTAATATAATTGTAAAATAACAGATATAGTATATATATGCAAATTAAAACTATGACATGAAATATTCACGAGTAGCAGTCACTTAGATAAACATTTTAGCTATTATACTGTAACAATTTAGAAGCTAAGGGTGTAAATAATCAAATATAAAGTAGGTACAAAAAATGGTTTTTCACTGGATACTAAGGGCATTTAATAACAAAGAGGAGAAAACCGCAACTAAATAAGCTATGGAGGATCAAAAGAAAAAAATGTCCTGAAATTCTATTTCTACGTACATGAAGTTATGTTTTGTATTGGATAGGATTTTTTGAACAATTTGATTTTTAAGACCCGTTTGAACTCAGCTAAATTCTGGATGTTAGCAATATTTGGGGGAAGCTTATTCCATCCATTATGATGTTATAGAATGTGTATAAAGTTCATATAGATATTCTCAATTGAAATTAAATATTGCTTTTCGGCTCAATGCATTCAATAACTCTATTTTTTTATTGGCCTGTACCAATAAGCTATAAAATATAAGATTACAGCTAGGTAGGTACCCAACTACTTTCAACTCTCGCTTCAACACCAAAAATTCATATTGGGATAATGACGATGAATTATGCAATTGAAGACCTCCCCGGTCCTATAGAAGACCTATATGAAAAAACAATTTCACACATTATCGCAGTTACAATCCCTATCCTATCAGTTTTCTATATCGGATATCTGTTTTTACCTCCTTTTTTTATGTGAGTACAGCGCAAGAGTCCCAGCTGCCCCCAACCGTCTGGAGCCAGTGATACTATAGTATCCCCAATTGGAGTATAATGTGAGGCTGAAGGTAGTGGGAATGAGAAGGAGATGGGGGAGAGGAAGGTTAGAAAGTACCTGGATATTCAGATCTGGTCACAAAACACAGCCAAACCTATTTCAACCAATGTTTTGATTCTGAAAGGTGGTTTTTCACCAGGGTGAGACTGAAAGTATCTACCATTCTGGAACGTGCCGCAAATAAAGTACACATTATTTTAAATTAATGTTTTGTGAAATAACACAAATTAATCAAATAAAATTTACCTGCGCACGCTGAGATTTGAACCTGCGACCTCCGGATTTGTAGCCAAGGATCGTAACCACGGGTCCGTCTACAAATACGCTTAGAAAAAAAATTCAACCCGCAGATATTAATTATTAAGCAGAGTTGCCAAAATAAAATATCTGAGAATGAAAACCAAAAAGTCGAAAAATGTTTTTGCGGTGATTTTATATTCATATAAAAATCCTCTGTCGATGAATATGAAAAGGAGATATAACGTATTTGTACTTAAGTCGCAAGATGGCAATAGTGATCAGATATCAATTTCAGCTAAAAGCTATGTTCACTGAGAATGAGAACAAAAATAATAATTGAATGATTTGTATGGCGCCGTTTTTCTGAAATATCTAACTTCCTATTTATTCTCTATCTAATTATGTACAAACATATTCAGAAAAACATACTCACCTGCAGCTGGCAGGTCGCTTCAGATGAACACACTTTTATTAGAAATTTTAAGCTTAGAGGTATTATGGTTTTTACAGTTCCTATTTTATCCACCTTTTTCTGGAGATTTTTGAGATTCTTTGAAATGTGGGAATATTTAGATACGCTTTGAAAATTGTTAATTTGGTCTTTGTAGAGACTTGCGTATACAGGCGGATCTCGACTTTCTCACATAATTGGTTCCTGAAAATGTGTGCGAAACTTAAATGTTCGAAAGTAGAGGGATGTAAAAAAATATACATATATTTATCAAAAATTACTAAGTACATATTAAATAAAAATTATATTCTCTTAATACACTTGTCAAGGGTTAGTTGTATTTTACTACTTTTTTCTTTTCTTCATAGAGAGTTCTGTAACATGCAGTACTATTATGGATCGCCCTACGCACTTGAGATATGCGTTCTCCATTGGGATCACATTATTCTATAATATTCAAAAATGTCTTGAGATGCGTAAAAGCTTCATTCATGTTTTTTATTGTTAAAGTCTTGACGATTTCTTTTGGTTCTTCTTCCTCACTTTCAATTTGTAAACTATTTTCGTTCTCTTGTCGGTCCATTAGAAATTCATTAGTCAAGGCTTCACAATAAGATTCAATCATCTCATTAACATCTTCACTGTTAACATCTAGGTTTTGTTCGTTCATTAGGTGAACTATTTCAAGTGTGATGGTTTCTGGAGTTTCATCAAAATTTATGGGCATAGTTGCTTCCACGAATCTTTCATTCTTGACTTGATTTCTCTTATTTCAGCCCATGCGTCTCCAATATTGTTTATTGCGTTTCATATGTTATAATTCTTCCAGAAATCTTTTAATGTGGGCCCACCTTCCATGTCAGTTGCCTTGATGGCCTCATTCATTATCGACCGCATATAATATCGTTTAAACGTAGCTATCACCTTTTGGTCCATGAGATTTTGGGTGTCCTGGAGCATTATCTAAGATTAATAATGCTTTAAATAAATTTAAATTAACTTCACAATATTGTTTTACTGCTTGTACGAAATGTGAAGTGAACCAATCTTTAAATAACCAGTAACCCAGGCTTTTTTATAAATAACTGGAACCAATTTTTTATATTTCCCTTTCAATGCTCTAGGATTTTAAAAATACTTAATATTGAGTTTTTCTCTAGTTAAAACATTGCAAATATTGAGTTATTCTCTTGTTAAAACGTTGCAAATATTGACATTTTTGATAAGAAGGCTTTAACCCTAAGGAAAAAGTTAAGGAATCTTCCCTAAAAAGAACGTGAATAGGGCATTGTGCGAAAATAGCGAATTGTGTCAAAGTCGAATGTGCGAAAGCCGAGGTCCGCCTGTATTCCGTTGCAGTAATCTAGGCGTGGCACAACGTACGAATTGACTAGCAGTTTAGTCATCTCTGTTGGAAGGTTTCTCCGTACTGCTTTAATTTGCCTCCTAAGAAAGGTATATGAACTATTTATATCTACTTTTCATTATCATTCGTGTATTGGTTAGTTCCAAAATATCTTCAATATGTCCAGTGAGTGAAGATATGTTAAAAAATATGAATAGAAAATATGAAAAAATATGATAGATACCTTTTTTTTTTAACTTAATAATAAAATTATTAAATTTGATTTATGTTAAATTTAAAAAAATTAAATGTAGTTCTGTGAATTAAACACAAAAAACAATAGATAATAGATAGATAGTGGCTCTGAGTACCTCTTAGAAAGTTGGGAAGAAGAAGTTAGTCCTCCTCGTGCCCTTAGGAAGACTAAAACGGGAAAAGGTCCCCAGAAAAATTAAAGTGAAATGTGCAAAAGTCTAACCAATATATAAAACCCCTTATTGAATGTGAATACTATTTACTTATTTTTAATACATACTTCAACATATAATTTGGGTCTCCTAAAACGGACACTTGTTTCAATTGTGATTAATTTAAAACTAGCAAATTAAAAACCCACTGCCCCGGGTTTTTGTTAATAATGTTTTATTGTCTTCTTTTTTTTATAACAAATAATGATATCCTCACTGGGATTTCCCATGCTTTCCCAGGATTTTGTTGTAGAGTTTAGTACCGTAGTATAAGAAGTTTCTTTGCCCAAATGTTGTGTTTGTGGTTCCTTGTTGTATGTGTTTTTGACTCTCAGATCTAGTATTTCTATAATATGTGATTGTTCTTATTTCTTGTTTTTTGTATTTATGAATGTAAAGTAGTATTGTTTTAGAGTATAATTGTTTAATTATCATAATGTCAAGTCTGTTAAAGATCAGTCAGTGCTAGTTCTTACAGGGACTTTAAGTATAATTTAAAAGATGGCTTTTTGTGTTCTAATGAGTAAATTAAGAATATTATCACTAGCGCAGCCCCATCCGATAATACCATATTCTAATAGTGATTGGCAGAGAGCCATGTAGATCTTAATCAAATCTGTTGTACTGAGGACATTCCTGATTGTTTTAAAAAAGTAAGTTAACTTTTTTTATTTTGTTATTTAAATAAATAATGTGGTTAGCCCACTTTAAATTGTGATAATTTTTACGCCTAGATACGTTATGTGGTTAACATTTTCCAAATAGACAATTACATTGTCCATTTAAATGTGGTAAACTATGAATTTTCTAGTTTAGGTTTGTATCTAAATTTTTAGTAATGTTTATTTTAAAAGTGATGAATTTGGTTTTATTGGCATTAAGTGCGAGTGAGTGATAGTCTTACCATGTTTTGATTCTGTTTAGGGTGACTTCTGCTTTCTTGAATATTCCTAACCAATTTTTGCCATTTAATAAAATAACAGTATCATCTGCAAAACTTATGATTTCGCCTTCACATTCTATGTGACATAGGTCATTGATGTAAATTAAGAACATGATTGGACCCAGAATACTCCCTTGAGGCACCCCGAATTTGACATCAATAAATTTTGCTGGTTATGTTCTTGAGTTTAACCGTTTGCTTTCTGTATTCCATGTAACTTTTAAAAAATGTCAGTTCATTTTCAGTAATCCCTATATTTTCAAGTTTGTTAAACAGATGTGTGTGGTTTATGGTATCAAAGGCTTTTGAAAGGTCGAGGAATATGCCAATGCATTTTTTATGTGAGTCTAAAGAATTTTGTAATATATTTAGTTACTGAGACTTTTTTTTTTAAATGAATACCGCACAAGAGTCCCAAACTGCTCCCAACCGTCTGGAGCCGGTGAGACCATGGCATTCCCAATTGGGGAATGTTGTGAGGCTGAAGGTATTTGTGAGGGGAAGGAGAAGGGGAAGAGGAAAGTGGGGAAATACCTGGCTATTCAGATCTGGTCACCAAACACGGCTAAAAGCCATTTCAAGCAACGTTTCAATTCTGGGGTCACCAAACACGGCTAAAAGCCATTTCAAGCAACGTTTCAATTCAAGTCTTTCACCGGGGCGATACTGAGAGTATCTTTCACTCTGGAACGTGCGCAAATATACCATATATATTATGTTTAAATGAATTAATTGTGTAACAACACAAATTAATTAAATAAAAATTACTTGCGCACGCCGGGATTTGAACCCGCGACCTTCGGATTTGTAGTCGAGAGCCTTAACCCTCGACCATGGAGGCCGTCAAATAGCTAATAAACTGTGGCGTTGGATGTTCTTAAATTTTTCCGGAATCCAAATTGTTTCTGTGGTAACAGATTATTAGATTCTAGGTAATTGTTGAGTTGATTTTAGATAGTGTTTAGAATAGTGATGGCTCTATAATTATTAATATCTTTATGATTTCCTGTTTTAAAAATTGGTCTGATGGTCCCTATTTTGAGTTGAGATGGAAAACTGCTTTCCGTAATGGATTTGTTTATTAGAAAGAGTATGGGTTCGAGAAGTTCATCTTGTAAGTATTTTATGGTTTTCATTGTGATTTCATCACTACCAGATGTGGATGTTGGTTTGAATTTGGATAAAATTAGGGTTAGTTCGTTTTTAGAGATTTGTTTGAGTGTAAATTTCTTCCTTTGAGGATTTGTGGGTATGTTTATGTTCGGGTTAAAGTGTTGAGGTTGGGTTATTTTGTTTGCTAAATCCGAGCCTATTTTTGCAAAAAAGTTTTTAGTGTAGTTAAGAAGTTGTTGTGTGTTTTTGTTAAGCCAGAGTTTACCATTATCTGTGTCCATTTCCTCCGATGTTCTAGTTTTGTATTGGTTAGTGTATGTGATTTCTTTGATTATTTGCCAAATAAGTTTTGGGTTATTATTGGATTTATCTATTTCAGCTCTATAGTAATTTTGTTTAGCCGATTTAGTAAGATTGGAGCAGATATTTCTATAATTTTTCTAAAAAAAGGTCTTGTCTCTTTTTCGTACACATTTAAGTAGACCTGGTGTGATCCAAGCTTTTTTAATAATTTTGTTGGATATATGTTGTTTTTTATGGAGGTGTGGTTTTGTATATTTAATTGCAGGTGTTCAATAAATAGTTTCCAACCAGCTTCTAAATCGTTGGTTTTATGTAACGAGTCCCAGGTTTCGGTTTGTAGTGTTTTTTTTTTTAATTTTCATAGTCTATGATATGTTTATTCCAAGATAGATTTTGAGAAGATGGATTTTTTAAATTTAATTTTTCAAATGAAAAAATGCAATGTAAAAAGTCCTGATAAACTACGGGGCTTGTTATTTAAAACTTAAAATTTACAGACAAGGTTACATAATATGTAAAATAAAAACATAAAAAACAATATATAAAACATATGTAACAAACTTAAAACATAAATATTTCTCAAGAATCTTACTCTAAAATATTTTTAAGAATATGTATATTAAAAAAATAAATAAAACAAAAACGTAAATGAAAGCAATAAATCATAAATAAAATAATATTTCCTTATAATAATAATAATTAATATTTACAAATAGCTTCTTTCAGCTAACCAAGTTTTCAATGTGTTTACTAATGGTTTAGTTTTAATACAGTTTTTTTTTTTACAGTTACAGTCAGCGGGTAACATATTTATACAACTAGGAATCATTTGATCTAAAGTTCTTTGTCCATATTTGTTTTTATGCTTAGGAACCATTAATCCTTCGAAATATCTTTAAAATATTTAACTAATTTTAACTGAATGTATTTTTCAAGAATTTTGTCGAGTGATGGTAAAATACTAATTGGTCTGTAGTTACCCAATACAGTGTGATCACCTCCTTTATAGATAGGTCTGATAATACTACATTTTAATTCTTCGGGAATTTTTGCTTGAAATAAGATTGTATTTACAAAACGGGTTATAATGGGACCTATGGCTAAAATATGTTTTTTAATATCACTCATCCTGATATTATCAATTCCTGGAGAAGAGCTTTTCATTTTCCTAACAATGTTTTCTATGTCAGCCACTGTGGCTCTTGGTAGGTACATGGTTTGAGGCATATCCTCCGGTTCAAACCAGGCTGTCCTGTAGTAGTACTTATGTAACATATTGTAAACACTTTCAGAGAAATAATCAACAAAATCATTAGTTACATTTTCTTTTGTTCGATCTTTCATCAGATATTTGGAGACAACTTCGTCACAGTCGTTTTTACATTTCATTCCTCTAATTTTATTATACTCCTCCCATGTTTTTTTTAATCACGGAAATAGTTTTTAAAATAATCATTATAGTACGTAGTTTTTAATTTAACTAATAATTTATTTAAAACATTTCTAAAACACTTCTGTTCTTTTTCATAGTATTTTTTTGTTGGAGCATTTTTCCAACATTTTTATAAAAAGAAAATTGTTTAATCTTATTCAATGCATCGGTAGATATTCAATGCATCAGTAGATATTCAATGCATCAGTAGATATTCAATGCATCAGTAGATATTCAATGCATCAGTAGATATTCAATGCATCAGTAGATATTCAATAATTTTTTGGCAAAAGGCCGTGTTTTAGATCTTTTACTTATCACAATTGTGCTATTTTTATACAACTCATCAAAATAATTTTTAATTTTTGAATAAATAATAAAACAGTCTTTTACCTCTAGAAGTGACTTCCAATCATAGTTATGAATATTATTATCGATATGTCTTTGTGATAGAATCGTTATGTTATGAGTTTTGTTAGAGTTTGCCCGTTCTATAGAGTTGAAGCAACGGATTGCTTTCCATTTAATCTTACAAAAAAGTCAATACAGGAGTACTTTATTTTCTGTTGAACGATCACTTCCCTAGTTGCGCCATCTATGCATTTGACTAAATAGTTATTTGCTAAGATAATTTCCTAATTTATTATGATAGGATCGTATTTAATAGATTTAAGTTAATGTCGCCAAAAAGATGACACTTTCTTTTGAATTAATATTGTTATTAAACACAGAGGATTCGGAGGTCGGTATATAGCCAAAAGATTTAAAGTGTTATTATTTAGAAGTGTCAATATTCCAAAAACAATCTCAAAATATTTAGTGTCTAGAAATATTTGCGAAAAGGAGAGATTATTTTTTACAATATTTTTAAAATAACTCCTCCGGATTTATGACTTCTACAATAGTGATATGAATTATATCCAGGAATATCATAAAAACTCACAGGTTCTGAACGAATTGCGGTTTTGCACATAAGTATGTCAATGTGATTAATAGTTCTTAAAATATACATGAATAAGGTCCCAGTACTTGCATATTGACCTAATATTTAATTCTACACAAGTTATTCGTTTCACCTTTCCTAAAATTCTGCATTTGAATCCATTCATTCAAATTATTTGCTTTAGAAAAATTTATGCCTTTGTCATCATCAATATGACTGAAAGACATTTTTTAACTGAAAATATCCACTTGAAATCCTACCATAAATAAAGCAAAAATAAATAAAAAAAAAACAGTAACAAAGGTGTATAAAATGAAGCAATTTTAGTAATATAGTTACATTAAAAACTTAGCATGCATTTGTTTTATACCACGGTATAGTGAGTGTTGACATATCACATATCTAGGAATTAAATATCATCATTTATATTGATAACCTAAAACTATAATATAACATACTATTCTTAGTAAATATATACTTCCTTGATAATTGCATTATTACAGATGTGAAAAAGTTAATATTCAATATTTTGTCAAGTAATTGTGAGCATTTTTTTAATATGATTGTTATTTGAATATGTTAAGGATTAAGTAATGATCAGTGATTGTGGATTGGTGTATGATTGTTGAGTATTTTTTGTTTGTTTTTGTCATTATGTGGTCAATACAAGTTTGAGAGGGAGTTGATTTATTTAGTTTGTGTTCTACTCTTGTTGGTTTATTGATCGCCGCAGACATTCCGTGGGAGAGGGGGAGTAGTAGGTTTCCTGTATTTGTGGGTGTTGTCTTCCAGTAAGTTAATGTTGATGTCCCCAATAATGAACAGATTCCTGATATAGGAACTATATTTCCTTGTACGAGGTGTGTTCAAAAGAAAAGGTGAATTTTGAATTTTCGCGGGCTGTGTTCATTCGATTATCGATTTATTTTTTTGTTATGTTGGTACACATATGTTTATCATATGTTAGCATTATCAACCATTTTGGATCAGTGTTTTGTTTTTGACAACTGGAAGGTTAGCGAATCACGTTTTGTTTTTTCTTTTCGATTTTTTACTTAAAAATTTTTTGTAAAATCGAAAAACATCGATTTTTTTAAGAAATGCTCATAAGGACATAGAAAACAAAGCAAATCTAAAATTTCACTTTAATCGGACTGATGATGCCCCAGAAAACGGCTATCAAGTTCCGACCAAAACTAGCAAATTCCTCCATAGGATTAACAATTTTTTTAACTGTATAATATTATTAGATGAATATGCACCTAATGAGCACTGTAGGAGTAATATTAATAATGTATGTAATATGTTAAGAATGTATAAATAGAATATAAAAGGAGCACTGTAGGAGTAATATTAAGAATGTATGTAATATCTTAAGAAATAAAAGGAGCACTGTAGGAGTAATATTAAGAATGTATGTGATATGTTAAGAATGTATGTGATATGTTAAGAATGTATGTGATATGTTAAGAATGTATAAATAGAATATAAAAGGAGCACTGTAGGAATAATATTAATAGTAAAACCCACTTGAATTGAAATAACACCAAACCGCGCTATCTAAATGCTCTGTTATTATTATTGTTGACATTGCACATCTTCGCTTTGATAAAACAGAACAGGTTTGAACACACTTCTGCTATTTGCGTCTGCACGGTGATTAACATAGGACTCTAGGATATTAATACTGTAAGATAAACTAAGACGATAAAAAAGATCCCCATATAAAATTTCCCTTCTGGTAGAAAAAAAACTCATTTCTTCCAAAATGGATAAATTTTACAAAGATTTGTGAAATACAACCGTATCGGCTCAAAATTATACATTCGTTGAATGTATCTGCTTTGATTATAAACAAAACCCCCCTCTACCACTTCTTACAGTAGGAGAATAAAAAATATTTTCCCTTCATAGTTTGAAATATTTTTACTTGTGACAATAAAATACAAGCCAGAAAACATTATTTATTTCATTTACTTGATAAAAAAATTAAATTTTATAAAATGATATTGAAATCAAGGTAAAGACCAAACTTGATTTAATTAATAAATATTGGCAAATATATATATTTTTTTTATAATTACATATTTAAAACCACTTTAACTATCATGTTACATTCACCTTTTAAATGGTATAATCACATTTATTTTGAAAACATCTTTTAGTCTCTTCTCTAAAATTCTATTAAAAGACTATTTCTCTTCTCGAAAGTGTGCATTATTTAATTAACGTCCGAGAGTTGTTATTTATAATTCAAAATAATGATAGTATTATTATGCAATACGATAAACATAATGTTTTTAAATACAAAAAGATTTATTAAATATTTTATAAATTTACATAGACTTAATAATCTAATCAGAAATATTACTTTTTTCTGACCGTCTGAAAACTGTTTTTTTTTTGTAATGCGGATTACAAATCTTTGGTTACGTTTATTTACAAAAACGCACCGATAAATGATTAAACATACTTTTCTCCACTTTAAAAATCATATTCGTATTTTAAATATTTTGTAAAACATGCAATGGGACGGACGGTCAGAAAAAAGTAATATTTCTGATTAGATTTTGAAAAATGCTGCCTATGTAAATTTTAAGAATATTTAATAAATATTTTTCTTAATTGATAAACTAAAGTTCTTAAAAACTTAAGACAAGATTTTTGTGCATAGCGCAAAGGGTAACAATTATTTTTATAAACAATAATTATAAGCCTGAAACACTCATCAAATTGAAAAAAAAAACCTTTCCGAGCAAAGATAAATGTCGCCGACAGGACTCGAACCTGCGCCCTTCTGATGTCCGGTCAGATGCTCACAATTGACTCGTCGGCTTATAAACCCGCCGAGTGTTCGTGTCGTCAGCAGGCCGTAGCTCAGCGGTCGGAAGCTGTGACCCGGTCCCATCGGCAAACACAGATGAGTGTTTCAAACTTAATATTGTTTATAAAAATAAATATTTTTCTATTTAAAAATATTATGTTTATTAAAACGAAATATACCCGTATATTTCGTTTTCTTTTTAAAGTTAGTTTTCATTGTTAAAATCCTTATATTTCGTTTTTTTTCTAAAGTTAATATTCATACTTACAATAATTTTGAAATTTAATTTTTCAAATTTCCGCAAAAACGGTCCAAATCTATGGCTGGTCGGTTATGATCACTTTTGAGGTTAGAATGTCAAATGTCAAAACAAGGATGAGCTTTACCATACATAATTTTATATTCTATTCATAGTAAACCATAACTAAACATAAGTAATAACGTTATGTACCTTTTTGGAAGCTTTAACTCAAAGAATAATACTAGTATTGAGCATTAACACTATCAAAATATCCACATTAACAATTGGTTTGCTCATGAATATTTTAATTTCTCTTATAAATAATAGCTTTTTTTATTGAATAACAATTGTAGAGCCTAAATTCACCCAAATTAAGTTTAATTTTTACCAACCAAAAAAATATGTTTTTAAAATACAAAACAAAATCGAAAAATAAAAATCTCCATACTAATCTAAAAACAGAATACACACTTGACATCAGATGTTCCAAATACAATGGTACCAACATAATGAGATGATTATTTATTCACTTTTAATTAAAGATTTATTAATTCTACGTATAATTATATAGAATCGACGTTTGCTGATCTATATGAATATGTATTTTTAAAGTCATAATATTTTTCAGTGGAGTTCCTTATTGTGGTTAGAGGTCAAATACCCCGTGTATTTATTTATCCTTAATTCGCTCATTCTAAATTTGTACGTGATGCTTTTTGTGTGTCAATTAATGACCATTAATTGTTAGCAATAAATAATATGAACTGATCTACCTGTTGTTGGTTGGACTCACCTGTCATTATCTGTCACTTTGACCAAACCAGTTTACCCCGATCTCACAATGTCATTCAATACACATTTATTTATAATTTTAATCTATCATTGTAATGTAATTGCCCAATTGCCCACGAGGCATTAATATTAATGAGGCATTTGCATGGCTCTATAATTATTACTCAGATCTAGCAACTCAGGTCATTTTTCAAAACATCATTTCGTAGGTACCACATTTAAAGGAACCTTTGGTCTCACATGATTGCATATTGTGAAAGTTTATCTGATAAATTTGGAACGTATAATGATTGAATTTCGCACTATAAACTACAATCTCTGTCAGACGTAAACTTTCTGATGTATTCTCCTTTTGTACAAAATTATACATTCATCAATTGATGATAAAAAACATTTTTTATATTAAAGCCTATCACACAAATACGGGATATTTCTCTCTTTTACGGCGGATATTAAGAAATCACAATACTATACACTTCTCTAATAATGAAATAGACATTTTTAATGACACAATTAATCAATTAATTTTTTTTTTTTTACCATTAATATCAAAGTGATAATGTGATGATGCCCTGTATCAAAACAGTGTACCATCAGCACAGGTGACAATAAGGAGTTAGTTTATACACCTACTTTATGATATATTTTCAACCTTTCACTTATTTTTCATTCTTATTATCACTTTTGCAAGATAATGCTTGTTGTTTTTTATTGTACTTATTGATTATTATTGCTATGTAAACATTCATGTATGTAAGTTTTATGTACTAAAATAAATAAAAATAAGTACATTATAACCAAATGCCTAAACTGCCAAGTACAATAAAAAGTTGTACCATTTTTCCAATTCAACAGCTTTAATTTGTGACTGAGAGTGTTTTATGTATTTTAGGATTATCTGATTAGACTCAGACAGTTCTCCATTTACGTTGGTTTTCGTCAGTAATTATCGGGATGTCTGCAACCTCTGATGCAGTGACTCCCTTGACCCCTTGCAAGCCAGGATTTTCGGCTGAGAAATTGCTAAATTGTACATTCTCTACGTCTGTGCTTGCGTAATTTCGTAATTACTCACTTGGTTTTTGAAAAATGATCTTTTTGTAAATGGTACTGTCTTACCAGATAATGTGTTTTTTTATATTTATGAAAGCTGGATATCTTAAGTATTTTCCTCAGAATAGCTTCATATATTTTGAGAAATGATTTTTTATGTTACAAAAAAGGTAAAGAAATGCATCACAATAAAAATAAAATAATCCTGCGGTGATGGGATATTATATGTATATATATTTTTTAATGTGCTAAACGAGAAGCAAAAATATTTTAAGCATAGTATTATTCATTTGCCAATCGAATGAAATTTATTTTAATATTGTACGAACATATTTGGCTCAAAATCCCTTGAGAACGTGACCATTCCGAATCGGCTCCATAGGGCGCTTTGTCATCCTATAGATTAATATGAAAATACCACCCGTTTACTTTTGATTCAGGAAAGTCACATAATTATTATAAAATGTCCTATCTATCTGGCCTGTGGGTGCGCGGTTAAATTAAATTTACAATGGAAATAGGCAATGCTACTTGAAACTTTATCTATCATAAGTAATAAAATTGATTTGAATGTATACCGCAATACCGACACTAATACCGACAAAATCCTAAATAAAAAACTTAACAAAATTTCAAAAGATAAGTATTTATACAATACAAATAATAATAATGATATTAAACAATGCCGTAAAATTTTATATATTAATAATTGTTCAGTTCAATGCACCAAAAATCTCCCTTTTAATATTAAACCGGCTTTTTATACAAGGAATAATCTTGGAAATTTTTTGAGGAACACTAAAGATAAATACCATAAATTGACTCACTCCGGTATATATAAACTATGTTGTAACGACTGCTCCTCATTCTATATTGGAAAAACAAGCCGTAATTTCGACATTAGAATCAAAGAACACTTAAGATGTCTTAAAAATAATAATTTTTCTGAATTCGCTAATCATATTATCTCAAACAATCATAGTTTTGATAAAAAAAACAGGGATCGATATTCTTCACATTAAAGTAAACGCTTAGATAATTTAGAAGCCTTGGAAATTAATAATCAAAAAACCTATCTTACAGCCCCATTCTAAATATGCTTCCTTTCACCCATCCCTCAATCTCCATCTCTTCACCCACTATTTACTAATCCCTGGTCACGCCCCCACCCCCACTATATTTAAAATGGGGCTGTAAGATAGGTTTTATGACATACTATGATCGATAATCATATTATTTCAAACAATTATAGTTTTGATAAAAATACGGTGATCGATATTCTTCATATTAATAGTAAAGGTAAACGCTTAGATAATTTAGAAGCCTTGGAAATTAAGAAATCCCTTAATAATGAGTCTATTATTAACAATAAAAAAGCCATTCTGCCATAATTTTGTAATATTGTTTAGTATATATTTAGCCCTGACAATGGAACTGTTATTTGGTTATAATGAATAATCACAAAGTGATAGCTTCATACAATAGTATGAATGACATCTATCTGACAATGAATATAATACATTTTGTTCACCTTCTAGGAGGCAAATATTCAGCTGGCCAGTACACCTACAAGATCTACCACCTTGCCTCCAAGGTGCCGGCCTTCATCCGCCTGCTGGCGCCCAAGGGGGCCCTGGAGATCCACGAGGAGGCCTGGAATGCCTACCCCTACTGCCGCACAGTCCTCACCGTGAGTTACATTCACTACCTACTGAGTTGGCCGCACTACACTGGCTCCTGATTCTGCTGACATGTTTCCTGTTTATATCCCGTATCCCAACCTAACGCTTTGCTACTGAATCTAATTGGCCAATGTTTTATGTTGTAGAACCCCGGCTACATGAAGGAGAACTTCATCATCTCTATTGAGTCGCTCCACGTGCCCGATGAGGGAGATTCCGATAATGTAAGCCCCAATCTACATAAAATTATTTGTAAAAATTACCCTCCTGCAATGATAACCCATTCATACAAACATGCCAAATGTGGCAGCCATATTGATTAACCGCTTCGTGCTCGGTTTTTTTTTTTCACAAAAATAGAACTAAAAACATCGGGTTATTTTTTTTTTTTTTTGCATAATTTAAAAGTTGTCCAGTTCAAAAAACAACAGAAGCAATAAAAAATGTATAAAAAACTTAACCTAATATAAAACAAAAAACAAGTCTAACAATAAAAATAAAATAAAAACAATAAAATAATTATTAAAACAAATCTAACTATGATAAGTTAAAACAGAAAAAACGATTTGCGTAAACCTCTACGAGTGTCAAGTGGCAGCTGGCGAGCTCAGTTCGTTTGTTTATCTTATGTAACGCAAACAAGTTAAAACACTCGAGCAGTGCTTGGGTTGGCGTGATACGACACATGCGCCGCCCGCGAACACTGCTCGTTCAAAAGCATGAGGTGATTAATTGCAGTAAAGTTATATTTTATGTTTGGACACTTTGAAAGCTCGAGATGATTAATTGCAGTAAAGTTATATTTTATGTTTGGACACTTTGAAAGCTCGAGGTGATTAATTGCAGTAAAGTTATATTTTATGTTTGGACACTTTGAAAGCTCGAGATGATTAATTGCAGTAAAGTTATATTTTATGTTTGGACACTTTGAAAGCTCGAGGTGATTAATTGCAGTAAAGTTATATTTTATGTTTGGACACTTAGAAAGCTCGAGGTGATTAATTGCAGTAAAGTTATATTTTATGTTTGGACACCTTGAAAGCTCGAGGTGATTAATTGCAGTAAAGTTATATTTTATGTTTGGACACTTAGAAAGCTCGAGGTGATTAATTGCAGTAAAGTTATATTTTATGTTTGGACACCTTGAAAGCTCGAGGTGAGCGTTTTCATGACGCGTTTGGTTTATAGATTATTAAAATCGAGAAATGTAAACTCCATCTCCACGTACGCTGTGGAGTTCGGCCATAGAATGGTGTATGGTCAGGAAAGGTGACTAATTTGAAACTGACTAATTTTGCAACAGGATGAAAAAGAAATTGTATTGCTTGGCCGATTCTCTAAAGATGTGTAAATCACCTGTATTAGCAATAAAAATACATTGTCTAACTTTATCATCAATGCTAAACATGGTTACAAAGTTCATGATGTGTATTTTTTTTATTATTTTGTCAGTTATTTTTTGTTGTTGTCACCTCGACCCCTTGGAATGTTTCAGTTTTTATTAACTAACGATGTTTAAAGTAAATAATAAGGAAATTGCTAAATTGCTTAATATTGAGTTTTTCTCTTGTTAAAACTATGCAAATATTGACATTTTTGATGAATGTCGCTCGCTGAATTCAGCTGTCATCCAAGAGAACCGGGACCGCAGTTAAGTAAGAAGGCTTTAACCTTAAGGAAAAAGTTAAGGAATCTTCCTTAAAAAGAATGGAGCGCCCCTGCTTCAAAAAAACATAAATGAAGAATGTGATACAAAAATATTTATGAATGACAATATGTTAGCATTAGCAATATTATAAAGAGAGGTAAGATAAAGTTCAAGTTTGAATGGGATATAAATGGAAGTACAAATAATTATGAATGACAATATGTTAGCATTAGCAATATTATAAAGAGAGGTAAGATAAAGTTCAAGTTTGAATGGGATGTAAATGGAAGTACAAATAATTATGAATGCCAATATGTTAGCATTAGCAATATTATAAAGAGAGGTAAGATAAAGTTCAAGTTTGAATGGGATGTAAATGGAAGTACAAATAATTATGAATGACAATATGTTAGCATTAGCAATATTATAAAGAGAGGTAAGATAAAGTTCAAGTTTGAATGGGATGTAAAATGGAAGTACAAATAATTATGAATGCCAATATGTTAGCATTAACAATATTATAAAGAGAGGTAAGATAAAAGTTCAAGTTTGAATGGGATGTAATGGAAGTACAAAATAATTTATGAAGATAATATGTTAGCATTAGCAGCCATTATATAAAGAGGTAAGATAAGAGTTCAAGTTGAATGGGATATAAATGGAGGTACAAATAATTATGAATGACAATATGTTATAGAGTAACTTATTATAAAAGAGAGGTAAAAAGATAAAGTTCAAGTTTGAATGGGATGTAAATGGAAGTACAAATAGTATGAATGCCAATATGTTAGCATTAGCAATATTATAAAGAGAGGTAAGATAAAGTTCAAGATTGAATGGGATGTAAATGGAAGTACAAATAATTATGAATGCCAATATGTTAGCATTAGCAATATTATAAAGAGAGGTAAGATAAAGTTCAAGTTTGAATGGGATGTAAATGGAAGTACAAATAATTATGAATGCCAATATGTTAGCATTAGCAATATTATAAAGAGAGGTAAGATAAAGTTCAAGTTTGAATGGGATGTAAATGGAAGTACAAATAATTATGAATGCCAATATGTTAGCATTAGCAATATTATAAAGAGAGGTAAGATAAAGTTCAAGTTTGAATGGGATGTAAATGGAAGTATAAATAATTATGAATGACAATATTATAAAGAGAGGTAACATAAAGTTCAAGTTTGAATGGGACGTAAATGGAAGTATAAAAGCAATTCGGAAACTACATTTGTTATTAATTAATTAATTATTATTAATTTAGTTTCATCCTTTTTTAATAGGTTTTTTAAAAATGATGTTATTAAATATGAAATAATGACCACAATCGACTTTGAAACCCCTCGCCATCAACCGTTTGGCACCCCTGAACTAGCCCATTCAAACTTATTTTGAATTCTGTATGTCAGAAGTCAAAGATCTGAGATGGCACAAAGAGAGGAAATTGTAAAAAAATTCAATCTGTAATGGTTCACACATGAAGGTTACATTTATGTAATGTTTTAAGAGTCCACATTTACGTTCTTATTAATCTCTCGTGTCCCCAGCGCCGGATCTTTATACCTCTGTGTACTTAAAGACCAAAAAGACCTCATGCATTATTCTTTTCCGTAAAAACTTGAACTTTGACTTCTTTTCTCATTTATCACTAACTCCGTAAAGTTAGGAATTGATGCTACATTCGCATGATCTTTTTTTATGTTTCTATATTCCATTTCAAAAGGCAGTCACTTTGCATGTTAAGGTCATTTGATGCATTTGTGATGACTTATTGTTGATGATTTATTAATAATGTAATAATTCTTAACTTTTTCGCCGCTACGCGCATGCGAAAATAATTTGTGTCCCCAGCGCTACGCGCATCATATCATGCGTTTGACTTTAGCAGCTGTATACTACGTAAATACGCGACGAATTTAGCAGATAACTGAACCAAAAAATAGTTCAATCCTTTATCTTACTGACATCTGGCGTTGGTTAAAATATAATAAATTGTTTACATAAAACATTGTGAAGGCGATGATTCGTTAAATCTTCATTCAGTCATTTGAATGTCGCGCCGCTGAACCGTTGTGTCATCCATAGTATTTCTTAGGTGATCCAATCTGCTTTGATGGACTTATACGTCAATGTAAAATATTGACCGATTTCTATTTTGCGAATCTTTTTAAGTAATTTATTTTTCTGTGGTACATTAGTTTGTTTGTGAACTTAAGTGACGTGAAGTGTTTTAAAAATAGTTATTTTACTCAAGACTTTTTGATTGACTTTCTTTTGTGATTTTATTTCTAAATTTTGTGGACAACTTAAATTGTAAAATATCTGTCTATATTTATGGGCTTACCGTTTATATATCAAAATTGAACTCCCTTAAAAATGGCAAACCCCAGTCTTACGGAAGACGAAATTTATGAAACATTTTTAGACATTGACTCTGATTTAGAAATAAGTGAAGATGATCAAGATATACCAATTACTGAAGAAGTTAGTGACAGTGAAATAAACGCCCCCGGGACAAGCCAAGATCATGACTCTCGTACACCTAACTTAGACTATAGCGTAAATGCGGACTGCTTTTCTTCTTGGACCTCTGGTCCATTTATTCCAATAGTTCATGAATTTGATGATTTTGTGTCAGGTTTTGATCCATCCACTTTATTTTCTGGTAATTCATCGGAAATTGACTTTTTTGAATACTTCTTGAACAAAAAAATAGTGACAAAAATGGTGATTGAAACTAATCGACATTATATAGCCACCATATCAAAACAAGAACCTTCCCAAAAATCCAGACTTCGTAAATGGGTTGACACATCTGTCGAAGAAATGTACATTTTTTTGCACTGTTAATGTTAATGACTAGAAACCGACATCTTACTATCGAAGGACACTGGTCCACTGACCCATTGCTCGCTAGTACAATTTTCGGAAAAACCATGTCTAGGGATCGTTACGAAATTATATTGCCAATGTTACACTTCTCAAACCCCGACACACAAATTCCTGGTGACCGACTTGACAAAATTAAAATCTTAATTGACCATACCCGAAAATTGTTCAAAAAAACTTTGATACCTTATGAAAATTTATGCATCGATGAGAGCATAATTGTTTTCAAAGGGCTTTTAATTTTCAAACAATATATACCATCCAAACGTCACCGGTTTGGAATTAAAATGTTTGTATTGTGTGACGTGAAGACGGGTTTTATATTAGACTTTATTATTTATTGTGGCGAAGGGACTGACATAACTGACTCTGAATGTCTCGGGGTTTCGGGGGCTGTAGTAACGACACTACTTCAAGATTATTTAAATAAAGGACATAATCTTTTTATCGATAATTGGTACAGTAGCCCTCAACTATATGATTTTCTCCATACGAACAAAACCAATGCATGTGGTACGGTGCGGAAGACACGAAAAGGCATGGCGAAATTTAATAAACTTAAAAAGGGTGAAATGAAAGCACAACATCGTGGACCTCTGTTGGCTTTAAAGTGGTGCGATAAAAAGAAGTTCACATGCTAACAACCTTACATGACGACTCCATGGACATGACGGGAAAAGTTGATTGGAAAACTCGTCAACCAATATTGAAACCCGAGTGCGTTCTAGACAGTAATAAGTGTATGGGTTCTGTTGACAAAGTGGACTTGATGTTAAGTAGTATTAATTACCTGCGAAAAACAATTAAGTGGTATAAAAAAGTGGCCTTCCATATTATTGATCTATATTTATTGAACTCTCATATAGCTTTTAAATCAGTTACAAATAAAAATGTTAGTTTAGCAGATTTTCAATTAGCCGTAATACGACAATTGTTGCAAAAATATCATACAATTTCCCAATCTGAGCCTCATTCTCGCTCTTCACACGATTTACCTCTGAGACTAACTGCTAAGGCATTAGCAAAACATATGCCCCACCCAATAAAGGGAAATAATTCTCAAAAACTTCACAGAGCCTGCCGAGTGTGCGCCATTTCTAAAAAAAGGAAAATGTCCCAGTATAAATGGCCAGATTGTGTGTGTGGCCATGTTTTAGAAACTACCACGAAAAACAAAACTTATAAATATTTCTCCTCGTGTTAACTTTTTATTAAAACTTTATTTGTTAGTGGATATAATATTAAAAATAATTGTGTTTTGGTGATATCGGCGCAGTGGTCCAAATCCCATCAGACCGGGTAAGTAACTACTATAAACTATATAGCAGTGTGCATGAATATGATGACAGTTTTTGTTGATTTCTTGTGATGTCTCACTGTTTATAATATTATATCTGTATCCTGTGGTTTATTGTTTATTTATGTGTTTCAACAAACTTCAAGAGAATTAATAAAGCTTTTAAGATAAGCAAATCATAAATCTGTCAAGAAATAAGAGATTTATAGCTGTTTAAAGTGGTAGGTTTTGAGTTTCAAAGTGGGTACTGCATAGGAGTGTAATTTTCGGTACATTTGAATGCAGTGAAAAGGTTAATGATAACATTTGGGGAGTGGCACAAGAGAAAGAACAGAGATAACTGTGCAGATATCATCATATTTATTATGATTGATTCCCAGTGACTGTGGACTGCGGACTTCCACCCACTACTGTCAAATGAGTTGTTTTTTAATTTTATGATATGTACAATCATTTTGTGTTTGGAAAGTGTCTGTTTTATACGTAGGTATTAATTGTTAAATCGTGTTTATTTCGTCGGTCTCCATGAAATTATTCCCTTTTAATTTACAGTTAGCCGGTCGCTGACGATCTGGTAAGGAACAAGCATTTCACGTTCCACTCCAGACCCTGCGCAGAAAAGTAAAGTTCGCTAAAGTAAGATAACGGTTTGCAGCGCAGTCCATTATAGGGTTGCGCGTGAAATGCTCGGTCATTACCAAACCACCAGCGAGCGGGCTAAATCAGATTTAATAATGTTACGCAAGTATTTTAGTTTTTTATTATTTTGACGGCTGTTTCGGCATTCAAAGCCATTTCATAAATGTTGATTAGGCCATTATATTTACATAATTTTATTTACCCCTACCCAGTTTTTATGGTGTTTAAAATCGATTTACTTAGAAATAAATAATTATTTTTACTCCCTTTAATGATGGCAGGTTCGTCTTTATTATCTTATAGTGACCCGTATGCTATTTAAGTCAATTGCCATTTGTGGCTTCTAAAGTGGTCTCAGAAAGCCAATACGGGTTTAAGAAAATAAGAGTACCTCAGATGCTATTGCCGCTGTCAAAGATTTCATTGTTAAAATCCTCAATACAAGCACAAAATGTATTTCAATCTTCTTAGACCTTTCTAAATAGAAAACTTTTACCGTACAATAAAACTTATATTATGTAGTTAGCTTTTTTTAAAACCTATAAACATAAGTGTAATTCTCCATTTAAATATCCCACCATGTCACCTGGTAGTTGCAAATATATTCGTCAGGTGGCACTAGTAGTAGGGACGCTAATATTTACCATTAGCATTTATTTTTGCAAAAGTCAAACACATTTGTTTTGAAAACACAGAGTTTCAAAAGTTATTTTCATTTATAACAGTGATACTGTTCCTTTTTATACTCTGAAGTTACGTGATTCCAGTTATTTGTGTGTATTATGTAGCAGTTTTTATTTTTCACACAGTAAATTAATTTCTAAAATTTCTAAAATTGGTGATACGGACAGCAAAGTTAACTTTTTTAAAAGCTACCTTCAGAGGAACACGTCTGCTCCCCTTATCTTAATACGTTCCAGTGTCCTGCATCTCCTTCTAACATGCAGGGTGCTGAAGCTAGCGGGGTGTAGTGGGAGGGGTGTTCTGACTATTGTGTAGCAGTGTTAGTATAGTTCACCATCGCAAGCCAGCAAAATAAATAGGAGAGTGTAACAGAAATGGAGCATTTAGTTTCATGCGTAAATATTTCCATGAAGCCGACGAAAGGCTCCTTTTGTTGAGTTCGTTAGCATTTTGCAGACACATGTAGGACACAAGTGGACAGTAACCACAGGATTGTTCCAATCTGATTTTTCCTTTCAGCAAAATCTTCACGTTTATAACTCTGCTCCATCATTAAAAATAATTACATAGAACTAACTGTTTGCAATGTTTTAGCTATGTTTAGTTTAAAATGTTAGAACAGGGTTAAAAATATCAAGTTTAAGCAATATGTTAATCTGGCGAATCATGGTGATAGATTGAAACAACCCGACCTAGGCTATTTATCATTGACCTCGGCAGAAACGGCACAAAAAATGGCATTTTAAGACCAAGTGAATGAGAGAAAAAGACGGGGAGCCCGAGAAAGACATGACACGATCAAGTGAATCAAATACTCTAGTTGGGCCATATCAAGAGTCAGATTAACAAAAGAATATATTTATTTGATGTAAATTAAAGAAATTTTTTTGTTGTAGGGCACTTTATTTTATTTATATTTATGCATTATCAACCGGTTTCGGTTGAACTCAATCTTCATCAGGAAGGTACACGTATTATTATTATTATTATTTCTTATGAAAATTAATTTTTAAGCTATTGGAAAATCTGTGAATTATTTTAAGGAATTATATTATTTAGGTTTCTTGAAAATGCTAAGAAGTGAATTATCTATTCTCCACATAAAAATGAATATAAACAACTTTACACTTGCATACGGCCCTTCTTCTATACTGTGATTAATAGATGTTCATGTGTCGGCAGGTCCACGAGCTTTCTCCCGAGAAGCTGAAGAACCGCGAGGTGGTGTACATCGACATCGCCAACGACGCCGTGTCCAGCAGCGACTACAAGCCCGACCTCGACCCCACCAAGTTCCACTCGCAGAAGACGGGGCGCGGGCCCTTCACCGGGCCGCAGTGGTGGCGCGGCCACAAGCCCGCCATGACGTGCTACAAGCTCGTCACTGTGGAGTTCAAGTGGTTCGGCCTCCAGGTATGTATTGCTGTTGCAACCCTATTTTATTATGTATAACGCACCGCATCCATTCACTCTGCACATGAACAGTAAATAAAGATCCAAAAATACATTTAACTTTAAAAGTTAATCAGAATGACCTGAATTAAGATACATAGCCTTTTTAGGTGTATAAATAAATATTTGCATGTCTCTCGAAACCTTCAAGCTTTATGTTGAAGATATCGAGAGAGATATTATTTAGCAGCACCTACCCCTGTCATGCTATGCTTGGCCAACACGTCTGTTCTGCCATGTGCATGTGGTATGCATAGCCACTAAGGTGGTCCAGGCCTATATAGTAAAAAAAAATAATCAAATATAGGTGTAGCCGTACCCTTGATTTGTTACACCTACCATTCCTATGATGTGTTTAAAATTTCAGCCGCTTATCTTATATACAAGGGGGTGCTCATCGAATTATAAGTTTTTGACAAAATTTATATACAAGGGGGTGCTCATCGAATTATAAGTTTTTGACAAAATTTCAGGATTTTAAATAAAACACGTAATTTAAGGTTTATTAATATTACAAGTATTTTAATCAAGTAAGTATATAAATTATTTAAATATGAATAAAATTTTGTAACAAAGTAATACTTAACATAATATTAGTCACAATCTTTCAAAACTATGTTTGTTAACTCCTTTTTGGATGTTTCAGTGGAAACGATTTTTCTGTTTTGTTCAACGATGTGAAGTAAAAATTGCTTTCTTCCTCAGTCTTAGTGAGTAACGTGTTGTAATCTTCAAACAGTTTAACTCCTCTCTCCGCTGTATCATTAACAACATGCAAATTTGTGACGCAGCTTTTGCCTTGAAGGTAATCAACATTGTCATTCCAAGTCTCAGGAGGTAATTGCAAGAAAGAGTCCTTGATTTCAAGAACTAAGAGTGTTTTCAACGTTCTTTATGTTGCAAAAGCATCCAATGTAACCTCTGAGGAAAGCTTAGCAGAGTCACCTCGTACTGAACGATTACCGACATCAGAATTTATTTTTTGAACAATGGCCTGTTTCTCAGCATCAGACAGCTTGTCAGAAAACAAGGCAAATGCAAGTAGTTCATCTGACAAATACCATAGGTGACGCTCTAAGACATCCCTAGCTGCTATACTGATTTCGGAATCAATGGATTCGTACAATTTTAAGCTCTTCCAAAGTAGTAAGTCATTTACTGGCGCATCTGCTGCCAAAGGCGCTTCGATCCAAACTTTGGTGTAGATGAGCACACCAAAACTAACAAATCGAACAATTTGTTTTTCTTCTCTTTTGGTTAGTTTAAATGCTTGTAAATTATTTCTAAAGAGAAAAATCTTCAAAGCATACAGCAATTTCGCCATCCAACGAGCATAATGAATCGGACCTGGAGCGCGCCAATGTATCTTCGTAGGAGGTTTGTTCAAAACAATCATGGTGAGCTTTATTAGCTCTTCGTAATCATCACAAACTTGATTATCTCTAGATAGAGCGGTTGTAAGACTCTCAAGAGTATTTTCAGCGAACTGTTCTGCGTTCTTATCGAGGTCAAGACAATCATAGTCCTCCTTTGGTAATGTTTCCCAAATATCGCTGAATCTTTTGAAAAGTGGGATTTGAGGAGAGCTTGATGGCCCAAAACAAAGAAGAGTAAATATTTTTGAAAGCATTATTTCAAATATGTGATGACGACAAGCAAGCCACAAAAGATCACATCCTGTCTTTCCTTCTAAAAGAGTGCAAGCTCCCTTTTTGGCACCGGTGTTAGAAGCAGTAGTGTCAAAACTCATAGCCCGGACTTTATTTGTGACATTTCACTGTTGCATTGTGTCAAAAACAGCATCAGATATTTGTTTCCCCTTTCCTGCAGTAAGTTTAGGTACTCCTAATAGTTTTTCACAACCATTACCAGAGAGAAGAATCGGAAGGCGCTCTACTTTCTTATTGCCAGTTATATCGGTCATCAGTTTGCCGTCCCAATGAATTACTAATGGAGAGTCAATATCAAATTTTTCTTTTATATTGGAGTTGTATTCGGCTCTCGCTTTTTTCCTTGCACGTCGAATACTGGGAGTGAAGCAGGAGTAAAGTACTTTTAAGGTTTTTCCCAAACAATATTGAAGTAAAGCTACAAGCCCGAGGTAATTATGCCTACTGGAATAAACCAAAATAATTAGAAATTAGACAGCCAAAGACCACTAATTAACAGTTGTAAGAAAACCCACATATTCGAATAAAATCCTTGTAGACCACCCCTCTTACCCTTCCCCATATTTGTTTATATAAGCCTGAAGATGGTCTTGACAGGCTGAACCTGGTTACAGTCAAATAAAATTAAGTGAAAAAAAGTTTTATATTAGTTTTATTATAATATATTAAAAAGTACAAATTAAGCATTTTACACAAAAATTTCAAAAACAACACTCGATTGAGCACCCCTTTTTACTTGAGCCATCTCGCTGAAATTTTACTATGTTATTACTATGAATACATGTAACAAATTCACGGAGCGGTCAGATGAAAAATAATAAAAAAAAAATTTTGACCACCCTAATAGCCACCCCTGAGAGTAGTTGTTTGGTACAAAGAACTTGTAGCACTCAAGGAGGTTAATCATATTATGTATGATTTAGTCCGCTGTTACTGCAAGGGCCCCACTCCTTCTGACGGGAAACTTTGGTAGCGTGTCTCGTGTGAGCATATCTTGATGTATAAATATTTCCAGTCGAAGTGAGATAATATTTGTTGAAATAAATCCTATTCGATGGTGAAGATTGGGGAGTTTAATGGTTATGATCACTAGTAGATGGCCCTGCTGCCAGGCGCGAGGAACAGGGAGCGCTTTGTCGCGTGTGACGGCGGTTGGATGTTACGTTGTGTTGTGTTACGCTAATGTACGGTGATATTTATCTTCCAGCATCAGTTTGACTGACGGTGTTACTTATTACATTATACTGTTCCAATAAAATGTCTTTGGACTTATTAGTTAGATTAAAATGAACCGTTATTATTGTGTTTCGGTTCTTCAATATTTTATACTATTGTATGAAGCTATCACTTTGTGGTTATCTATTATAGTCAAATGAAACACTCAAACTTTGTTTTAACCACATTTATTTTACACGCCTGCCAGTTTCGGAACAACCCTTCCATCGTCAGGGCGTGGTTAAAACAAAGTTTGAGTGTTTCGTTTGATTACTCCAATATTTTAGTGGTAGAATTAACACGATTCTCTCTGTCATCGATGCAATATATGTTTGGCAATCATTTCCTTTGAGACGTTATGTATATGCATGGCCACTTGTAGCACTTGGACTAATCCAGAGTCTTCCCTGTTCCAGAGTAAAGTGGAGAGTTTCATCCTGAAATCGGAGAGGCGGCTGTTCACCACCTTCCACCGACAGGTGGTGTGCTGGCTGGACAAGTGGCACGGCCTGACCATGGCCGACATCCGCGCCATCGAGGACAAGACCAAGGAGGACCTGGACAAGTTGCGGAAGCAGGGAGAGGTGCGCGGGATGCGCGCGGGAGACGAATAGAGCCCTAGAATAAGTTGCATCCGGTGTTTAGTATTGAGTCAGGACAGCCACCGTAGACTAAATAGTTTAATTATTGGTTTGGGAAGGAGGGTACGACAGTTAACAGTAACAGTAACAGGACACTACGGGCGGAGAAAGGTAGTTTAGCTAGATTATTGCAATACAGTTCAGAGTTCTAATGTATGATGTATGTGAGGGTTGTAAATACGACACGGGTCCTACTTGAGGGACTCTTTATTTCCCACTAATTATAATTATTGTTTGTATTAATGTGTATAAAGTGGTGTATTGAAGTGGCCGTTAATGGAATGAGGGCTCTTTCTTTGTGATTATTAAACTATTTTATAATGTGCCCTCGAGTATTGTGTGGGTGGCAGTGAACTAACTGGCACCCGGGTGGCAGTGAACTAAGTGGCACCCGGGTGGCGGTGAACTAACTGGCACCCGGGTGGCAGTGAACTAACTGGCACCCGTGACTTATTTGTAATTTGTTTTAAACCAAACCTTGATTTTTATACTCTCTTTGGGCCATTGAATAGTTTGTATTTTAAGATGTTATATTATTATCTAAAACGATATATAAATGGCACACATCCTATAGGTGTTCACTTATTGAAAGAATGAAGGCTACCCGTGCCCGTGTGCTGAGATGCTCCCCACTCCCTGCCATCCACCAGAGGGGACACATTCCATGAGCCAGCCCACATCAGCGGAGAAGCTGGTAGCTGTACAATTATTGTTTAGGCTTCCAATTTAATTAGCTAGAGTTTTTTCATCATTCGCAATAAGGAATTGGTTTTTTCTTAAGGTTGGAGTATTCGACTGGATTTCCATAATGGCTAAAGGCAGGCATCCGCATTGTCGGAAGCTCGGGACCCAACCTTAAATGTGATTATATTAGTCATGCGGATAATGTAGACAGACAATATGCATTGAGTTAGATTCCACCCGACGAGCAAGCACGGAGACTGATGAGCCGGTGGCTGCGGGAGACAGTATCGGAGGACGCAGCGCAGTCTAGCGACTCTAGTTTCAAACAAACTGCGCTTCACTCATCAACCGACCAGCTCTGGAGAACTCCGTAAACAATTTCCTTGTATATATTATCTTTATTTTCCAAATCCTTCTATAACATTTGCATTTTGTAAATTTGAATAAATATTTTTGTTAATTTAAAAGTTGTATCTATTTATTTTTTTCCTCGCCTCGATGTAGTATCGTAGTTCAGTGTATCAAGTGCTTAGTGCCAGATATTAAGTGTATTATAGGATTGCAAATTGCGGATTTGTATGTTGCATTAAGTATGTTGATATGTTTAGGAACAAATTTATTATGGTTAATGTTTTAGTTTAGTATGTGTCCGCTAAAATACAATGTTTTATTTAGATATTAACTTAAGTGCATGAAATCTGTTAATCAAACGTTAATACTAAAACATTCACAATATTTTCAAGTATCATTCGCTGGTAAAATAACACGGAAGTACTGATTGCCCAAAATGACAAACATCCCCAACGGTTTTAGACCAAACTCATACGTGCATGACTGGTCAATGTCGTAAGATGTAGAGATGCATGAACGATCTATTGTCTTGTCTCAAATAACTTACATTTTAGCTAAGAAAATGAATTGTGAAATTATCTATTGGCATGAAAGCACTTTACCTCTGCGAGTACATTACTTCTAATAATACGAGAAGACGAAGGGAGAAATATTTTTAATAATTCTATTTTAACATGACTATGCAAGTAGAATTGAATAAATGAAATTCTCTAAGTTTTGAAAATGCAATAAGAAGTGTCTGCGGTGCAGAGATGGGACTGATGAACGTACCATCGATCTACCGGCCTCGGAGACCCGTCTGTGGGTTATGTCTAAACAGCGCCGAGTCCTCTTTCCACTCTATAGCCAGAGTTATGTTTGAGTGAAGAAAACAGGAAGAAGCATTTGTGTTGGAATCAATCATAAATAATATGTGTAAGAACCCATAGAAATATTATTTTCAGTAGGAAGAATCCCAGTGGTCAGGTTACTGAGAGAAGTACACGAGTGGTTAACTAAAGTTACATGTTTAGTGATCCTAGTCCTAGTCCTAGTGTTGTGCCGAGGTCATGTTGCGTTACTCTTGTTATGTGGGAACTTCTCCATTCGGCTTCTTCCTCGGTGACTCGCTGGGAAGAATGGAATATTTCCGCAGCTGATTATTGTACATATTGATAGGACATTGGTTTCACAACTTGTATAAGTTTAGACAGAACGCTGTTGAATATTTTCTATGTCCGTTTTCATTGGTCGGATGTTATAGTAACACTGTATCTTTTAGACAAAATATTAATGATATATTCTGAATTTTGCAATTATTAAATTGTATGGAAATTAAATAATATATTTGGACATTCTACAATATTATATTGTAAATAAAGTGTAAATGGTTGTTAGAAAAAATATATTTAAAAATATTTTGTGATGTTTTAAGGAGACATTTCTGTGAATTGTAAAACATTTGGTCAATGTCAATTGGAGAGATGAAACTGTTGTCGTGGGCGAGGGTAGCGAACCCCGGCACTTATTGTAACAATAAAGCAAACACAATTACACTCGGCTGGTTTTACTTCCACAAACCCCGACTCTGTGCTCTTCATCACTCCTCGCATGCAACCGAACCTCGCTCTCTAGTCTCCGCATTGTTCCTGCACCGTGAAGGCGTTCTCCTAACCAGTGCTGTTATAACAGGACTTTCTGTGTGGGTCTTACATGAAAACTGAAGTACAGAATGCTATTTTTTATTTAATATAAAACAAATTTAATAATGTTATTATTCAGTTCTGCAAGTATTTTTAGTTTTTATTATTGTGTTTTAAGCTGTTTCGGCATTCAAGGCCCTTTTTAAATTGTGGTTAATCCACATTGTGACAACTTATTTATATGATTTTATTTACTCCCACCCAATTCTAATTTGGATGGGTTTTTAAAAATAATGATTTATTATCGGTAAAACCGATTTAATAAGAAAATAATTAAAATTCTCTATTCTGTGAGGTTTTAACATTTATAATGTGTTTCCTGGAATTTAAATGATAATGTGAACATACTGAGAAGCGGTGAATATATAATTTTCCTTACTTTATTAATTAATGTTATGTTAGGATCATTAGTTCGTTTATTAATTTCTAATTATTCAAGTAAATTTTATCTAAGACCCTTTTTTTCTATGTGTAAGGGTTTGGGCTCGTTGTCAAGCGGGACATGAGGATGTGGACGGGGAGTAAATAAAATCTTATAAATAAGTCGTCACAGTGTGGATTAACCACAGTTTTAAAATGGCCTTGAACGCAGAAACAGCCGTCACAATAATAAAAACTAAAAATGCTGTCACAACTTAATAATAACATTAAATTTGATTTACATTTAGTTTAAAAAAAAAAAATGGAGTTCTACGAATTAAACACAAAAACAATTAATATGGAATACTAGTTGTCAAGCAGACACATACAATTGCCATCTACCGATACAAATGTCCTGATATTTTGCACCTGTTTTATTTGTATGTATGCATAAATTTATACTTTCTGCACTGGACGCAAATGTAAATTCTGCACTGCTCGCTCGTTTTTCGGGAGAAAAAAGTATGATTTGAAGAGGTTTAAAGCTAAACCATAGTTGTTGTTCACCAACAACATATGTATATAAAAAAATTCCCTAATGTATCAAGAGAGCCTTAGAGCATTACAAATATACAGGCTTTATCAGCATGTACCCCACAGACTTCAGCAATTCCTGACCATATTTCTATCACACTGCAGTGTCTTGTCTGTACAGTGCTGCTGGAACGAGACGGAGTGCTTATCACGTCATGTGCTAGGTTATACCCAGTGGCAACGCGTGATGTAACCGTGTATATCAGGAACATACCTAAAATCTTTCTTTAAGTACTAGAGCCCTAAGACAATCCCATATAAAATCTTTTTGTATTCCAGTTTGTGTCACCTCTTATGGACAAAGAAGTTTTAAATTCACCGCTATTAAGCTATTCAATTCCTTGCCTAATGACATAAACAAAGGTTTCTTTAAAAGTGGTATCATTGATCACCTCCAATAAACCTGTCGCTTCTAAATTCTTTTGTGCCTTTGAATTATTATTATTTATCTATTTTTCATCTAAATATCCTCGCTGAACAAGTATCCCTGTAAATTGTCATCTCAACACAGGCATTTCACACCTAGTGAGCATCAGCCGATAACAAATGTTCAAATATATATAATAAATAAATAAAATAAAAATAAATTGCACCTGAATAATACACCGAATGCAAGTAGTGGGTGGAGAGCGCCATTGACTGTTATACATACATAATTAGTTTTTAGTTGATACTACTCTAATTAAGTGGGTTATAATATTACTCTAAAATACAAAAAGGTAGGAACGGAAACTCATTTAGTTCTTACAAACACAAACAGTTGATGGGTTACTTCTTAAATTAGAGTTAATCTTAAACTTGCTCATTATTTATTTATTCCAAATTTTAAGAAACAAAAACATTAGTCACTCATCTCACTAGGACAGTCCTGTGTTGAGATGAGTAGCTTTACAATTTTAGTGAAACGATAAATATATATATATTTTTTTTTTTTAAATAACACCAAAGTTATTCAAACTACAAAATGTACAGTAAATCTTTAAGTTGGGCCATACATTTATAGATTACAACAATAATAATTTCATTGTAACCCAAATAACTATCATAAAGTTTATGTGCTCCAATTAGCCACAATCATAGGTGATCCTATTTTTCTTAACAAGAAGTGTTGAGTAAATAATAATAAGTAAATAGTAATAAGTAAATATTAATCAGTAAATAGTATTAAGCGTATAATAATAAGTAAATGTGAATAAGTACATAATAATAAAAGTAGGTAAATAATAATATGGAAATAGTAATAATCAAATATGAATAAGGATAAGTAAGTAATTATGAGTAAATAGTAATACGTAAGTAATAATAAGTAAATAATAATAAGTACGCAATACTAAGTAAATATTAATAAGTAAGTAATAATAAGTAAATAATAATGATAATATCGAGCATACATAAGGTTTCAATACTGATTACAACATAAGGGATAACATGGATAAAGCGAAATCCCCACTCTCAGCTAACATACACTATTTGACCATTTTTTAAAAATAAATTTAGTCTATAGTTTTGATGTTGTCACTGAGCCTATTATATAACAAACGAGCTTTACAAGAAAAACTCCTTTGTCCAAATGATGTTCTGTTATTTGCCGGCTGATACATTAGAGAATAACCCATTCTAGTATTGAGCAATTGTTTCGTATATAATGGTGCAGTAATAAGATTTTTTTTTAGTTCGATTTTTCACCTTGTTTATCTGTAATTACTCCAACCTAGATCTAGGGGAGCACAAGTAATCTCCTATTGGCCGACAGTGAAATGGAGAGGGGTGGGGGACTACCTTAGCGACCAGCGACAGGATGTTACCTATCTATGCAATTAGGACTGAGTCATACCCGTTCTTTTCCGGTATTATCTAATCCTGATATATTAGTTTGCCGGTATTACGTTATTTTCACCATTCCCGAATATTAGGTACACCTACTGAATGTTTGTATTGCGATATTTCAGGATGAAGGTGAGGGGGAACTTTTTCATATAATTTTTGTACTGTTTAATATGTACTTTGATAAAAACAATAATTTTGTGTTTTTTCTATAAATAAAAGAAAAAAATACTATCGTTTTAAAGAAAAGATGATTGAAATATGATTACAAATAAAAAAATGTATTTCCAGGTTTTTACTGAACGATCCACGAAACGAGGTAGAAGAAGTTATCGCATAACTGAAATAATTCAATTTTTCTATGCATTTTAAAGTAAGTAGTGCACCTAATTAAAGTTACATGATATATTCATTTAATTTAATACACATTGATTAAAAAGAAAACAAATAGATAATGAGACATTGTGTACATACTTCAAGTTTGTTATGTCTACTGCTGTGGTAAGTAAAAACACAGTAATTACCACGGGAGTCATTCTCCAGAATGGAGAGTCGAGTTTTGTTTAACCCTTTAACATATTTACACTTATTCTATATTATCATTGCAATAAAGTTTGTAAAAAATAACAATATCTGTAGAAAAATAAGCGTTTTTCTGTTTTTACTTACCAATTGTGAATGTTTATCAAGTAAAAACGCATTATCTATATACATAAACCTAATATTTGACTATGGTTATAAGGATAACAAGATATTTGCATAATTAATTGTTATCGTTTTTTATTTGGTAAAACTCTATTATTGTTTTATTAAATAGTTTTCTGTAATTTTTTTCATTATGCTCAATTTTAATTAGTAACACTCCATTTTTTAAAAATAAATTTAGTTATATGTATTTTAGTAGTAGCAATAACTACATATGTTCTAGTAATAATACAATCTACATTCAATTTATAATTAATAATAACTATACATAATTAATAATAACTATACATAATTAATAATAACTACACATAATTAATAAAAAAGTATACATAATTAATAATAACTATACATAAATAATAATAACTGCACATAATTAATAAAAAGTATACATAATTAATAATTACTATACATAATTGGTAAAAACTATACATGTATAATTAATAAAAACTACCCATGTATAATTAATAAAAACTATATGTATTAATAAGTGTACATAATTAATAAAAAAACTATACGTAATTAATAATAACTATATATAATTAATAATTACTGCATATAATTAATAATAACTATACATAATTAATAATAACTACACATAATTAATAAAAAGTATACATAATTAATAATAACTACACATAAATAATAATAACTACACATAATTAATAAAAAGTATACATAATTAATAATTACTATACATAATTGGTAAAAACTATACATGTATAATTAATAAAAACTATCCATGTATAATTAATAAAAACTATATGTATTAATAAGTGTACATAATTAATAAAAACTATACGTAATTAATAATAACTATATATAATTAATAATTACTGCATATAATTAATAATAACTATGCATAATTAATAAAGATATTAATGAATAATATCAATATATAATTAATAATAACTACGTGTAATTAATAATAACTACATGTAATTAATAATAACTCTATGTAATTAATAATAATCATACATAATTAATCATTACTATATATATAAATAAGAATAACCATACATTATTAATAACATATACTCGTATATACAATTAATAACAACTTTTTTTTTTACGGAAACATTACACAGGAGACCCTGAGGGAAATTATTTCCCTTAAGGCCTATTTAATCATTGGGGATGCTGTGTGGAGGGTCTTTTAGAGGATAGGAAGAAGTGAACTTGGGTCTTGAAGAGACCCATGTTGTAGGATGGAGGAAACACAGAGGCTGGCATATCATTCCACAGCCGAGCTGTTGAACACAAAAACGGGTCGTAGAAGCGACCCGTTCTCATGTGACAAATGTCAACCGTGTGCAAATGTTGGGCACGCGTTTGGCGTGTTTCCCGACTATGCACCGGTGCCGAAGGGATTAATGACGCTAGTTCCTCAGATCATCTTCCATTAAAATACCGGTAAAACAAGGACAGCATTCCCACCTGACGTCTGTGCTCCAAAGATTGCAGTCCGTTTGTTAAGATAGGCGAATCTATCAAACGGACCTCCCGTTTCTGCACAGAGCCAAGGGTTTTTTTTAGATATTTTGAGACTCACGACCAGAGGTGGCTGCCAAATTCTACAGTGGGGCGCACTTGCGATTTGTACAGGGTCAGCAGTTGTGTATTATTAAAGTATCTGCGGGCTCTGTACAATACGCCCAGCTTCTGAGAGGCTAACTTTACTCTGGCTTCGATGGAGCCCCTATACCTGAGCTGGTCACTTAAGGTTACACCAAGCATATCAATGGAGGGCTTGTTGGGAAGATTGCTTCCATTAAAGGAGACTAGAATGTCATTTCGATCCTTTTTAGACGTAATCAGACATGATTGGTCTTTGAAACATTAAATTCGACGAGGTTATTCTTACCACAAAAGGAGACCCTTTCGAGGTAACTGTCCATTCTCTGCTTCAAAGCCCTCCCAGCCGTTTGTGCCAGCCAGAGTTTGTGTGCCCTTTGGGGGCTTGTCAAACAAAAAGCTATCATGGACTGTACTGTCATCCGCCTAACAATGGATTGGTGCACATGTCAAGAGGTCATTGATGTGCAACAAAAACAATGTCGGAGACACAACCGATCCCTGTTGGATGCCAGCATTTATTGAATGCGAGGAAGAGATGAAACCATCAGCAACCGTCTAAAACGATCTCTCCCTCAGAAAGTCAGCAATCCACGTACACAAGGAAACGGAAGTCCGTAAGAAGGCAGTTTGTTGATAAGTTCTCGGTGCCAAACCCGATCAAAGGCCTTAGAAATGTCTAGTAAATATAATTTAACAATAAATAATAAATGTATATAATTAATCATTAGTGTACATAATTAATAATAACTCTATAAAATTAATAGTAACTATATATGCCTACAACTGCCTATAATTAATAGTAACTATATACGCCATGTAATTTAATAACAATTACATATAATTTATTATAACTATGTATAATTTAATAATAAATATTAAGTATATGTATATAATTAATAATTTCTACCTAGCAGAACTTTTTTATTACTGAACCATTTTTTTAAATAAAATAGTTACAGTTATTATTAAAATTGAAAAACTTTAAATTTGAAGCCTTAAAAATTTAAGTATTTATTTCCTATTTTCCTATTAACTCCTTTTCCTGGGACTCGGTAGAAAAACACAATTTAAAAAATAAAAAAAAGAAATATACTGTCAGCTTAATAAAAATAAATAAAAAATATTTGCATACGCGGAGGTCCAAAAAATGCACTTCATTTTTTACCTTACGTAAATAAAAATACGTAAATATGTAAGGGGAATTGACGACATCTCTAATGCTGTTAGTATGATAGTATATCTATGGGTAGAGGTGGTTTGTGGAACGTGCTCTGGAGGTGACATCCTAGTTGGTAATATTCACGTAGCTTCGAAATATTTTTCAAAGTAATTGCAGTAGTTTGGACATGTGATGAAACTATAAAATTCATCGAATCATTCCTTTGATGGATGTATGTGAAATCCCAAATACAAAAATAAACGCTAAACAGGTATTTTTTGTAAATTGTGGCTCTCCAAATATTGTACTTAAAATAAGTAAATAAGTATTTTTAAATAAATATGTCTGCATTTATACACTTTTTTATTACGGTAGAGTTCTTGGAAGAGAGGAAAAACATAGCAATAATTACAAATTATAAAAAAATGTTACATTTCCTGGATATCCGAAATTAATTTTATGATATTAGGTAGCATTTAATATCATAAAATTACATTTACATATCATTTTTTTTAATGTCATTGCCTAATATACTAATAAAAACTAATCGTCTCGTTTTTTAACCAAATATATTGCCGCAGCGGCACGTCCACCCAGAAGCACGTTGAAAGAAGAACTGAACGTCGCCATCGTGTAGTGACTCACCGACAATCGCCTCGGCCAGCTCAGTGGTCGGCAAAATGAGGCTCCCGAGCAGCATGCGGTTCCTTGGCCCCTTAAGTGCGGCTCTGGCACAAAAATCCACGAGCAGGCGCAACAGTCTTGTCTACAGTGGTCGGAGCTTATCGTGTCTGTAAATAGCGGGCGCCTTCAAAGGTACCTTACTAAAGAATAAAGTTGTCTTATTCTCCATTCAGCTGCACATCCAATAGGTATTTTTGTCATCAATTTGTTTCACTTTCCGAGCCTGCTGAAGCATCGCCAAGAAAATAATTCCTCCATTGACAAACACTATTTCAAAACAACCATTTTAAATATGAGGGAAGCATTTCTCAGCAGGTTTCAGGAATTTAAAAATAGTAAAGGGACCTTAGCATGGGTCAAAAGCCCTCTTAATGCTACGATAACAGATTTTAAATTTTCTCCTTTTGGCATTGACATTGGTAACTTTGAAATACAAATGCAGGATTTAAAACAAAAAAAGGAATTATGGAGCTCTTCTAAATTTGAACGTCTTTACGTTGATTTGGAAATACTGGAGAGGGAACAAATGTGAACTTAGTTCACATAACAAGTGGTCTGCTTTGAAAGGCCTGGAGAAGGAAGACATGATCATGTTCAACCCCTGGAATAGTATGACTCTTATGATCAGCTGAAAAAAATCTCGTTTGCTCTTCTTTTCCTTTTTGGTTCTACATATTCATGCGAACAATCTTTTTTCAAGCATGAATTTTATCAAGAGTAAACTGACAAGTCGTCTTATTGATTAGAACCCGGAATCGTGCCTAAAATTAAAAACAACAATACACAAACCTGACATACTCAAACTTTCCAAGGAGATGCAATAACATTGTTCGCATTAAGTGTTTGTCAGTCGTCGTCTTGATTTAAATTTATGGATTCTTTACTTTTATACTATTTTTTTTTTCAATTAATAAAATCATTATTAAGTACGAAATCAAGATTTATTCAGTGTACCCGTAGGTCTAAAATTATAATAAGGGTTTGCTAAATTAGTAAACAGATTTGGTTCTCAATTTTTTTCTTAATCGTTGTAATGTACATATTTGGCTCTTTGGCCAAAAAGTTTGACGACCACTGGCCAGCTGATGGCCCATCAATGGCCATCGTGTAGAGGGCCCATTAGAGTAACAATATAATAGAGAGCTCACTTTGCGAGATGTTGAAGCCAGTTCTTGACCAAGGGTGACCACAGGGGCGTGACCTTACCATGGCTAACAGGGTTGCTAAAAATTAAATAAATTAGGTATTTTGTCGTGAGCAGGTAGGTAGTCCTAAATCTTGAAAACGATTTATGTAATATTATTTGTTTATTTAAGGAACATAACCATTAAAATTTATTGGTACATAATACAACACTAAATAAAGTTAAATTAAAAATTTGTTTAAAAAGAATGATAAGACGACACTTAGTGCAGTGGGTTATAATTCTAGGAATAACGCAAAAAGGTTAGGAACTAAAAAGCAATTTAGGTATTTACAACAAGTCATTTATTTTAATAATCGTGGGGTTAGTCTTAAACTAAAGTCAATCTTAATTAGACACAAAATATCAATAAAATTAGGTAGGCAAGTACTTAAATCTGCTTGTAAAGTCTTTGTACTTAAAATTAACTGTTTACTTCGTTAAATCCACGTAAAAGTTTGTATTCTTAAAACTAGAGATTCACTGGCTTAATTATACGAAAAAGTTGATTCTTAAAGTTAGAGATTCACTTGGCTGACAGGGTGGAAGAATTATCATGAGAGTTTAGAGGCACTTCCCTTTACTGATGGCTGTCCAGAGTCCAGTGGCTGCTTTGTATGCAGAGTCCTCGCGTTCGCACTAGGTATCCAAGTACCTCCGGATCGGGATTAGATACAAACGCGGCAATAATCAGAAGCCTGGGCGGTCTCCGGGATTGATCTCCGAAGGGCGAAGATCAGTAACTTCCTGGGCAGAAGCCGGGGTTCGACTCGCGGTACAGAATCTGGGCGACTTCTACGGTAGATCGCCGAAGGGCGAAGACCAGACTTCCTTCTGGGACGGAAGCGTAAAACTCACTCGCGGTGCAGAGCCCGGGCGACTTCTGCAATTAGATCTCCGAAAGGCGGAGATCGTACTTCCTTCTGGGGTGGAAGCGTAATAATCACTCGCCATCAAAGGACCTGGGCGGCCTCTCCGAGGAGTGAGAATAGGAACCTTCCTGGGCGGAAGGCTAAACCCGACTGTCTTTCCTGGGCGGAAGACTGAACCCGACTCTCTCTCGTCAGAGAGCCCTGTTGCCTGTCTACCTGTAGGGATCTTTTTATAACCCGTATTGTTTGGCGGGCCGCTCCGCAGGGCGGCTCATTTCCTTTGAGATTTTTATTGCTGTCCAATAAAATCTCAAAGGAAATGCCGACTTTCTAAAATAGTAATTAAGGGTGGTCTACTTTACGATGTAGTATTCTATAATCGTTTCCGGCTTGAACAAAAATATGCGCGGCTAGGCATTTGTGCAATTTTTTATGGCCTGTCTAGTCTGGGAATTATTATTACTTGAAATGCACATTTTAGAACTAAGTATGTCTGTGAATTCAGTCACTTTTTATAGGTATTACAAGGTGTATATCAAGAAAAGTAATACAAAGCGTTGTATTGTAAGCGCCTGTTCTATATTATTACTCTAAGTTTTTAATCCCTTTACGTCTTCGACGATGGCCGTGGCTTTAATCTAATGGTCCCTTACACGATGGCCGTTGATGGGCCATCAGCTGGCCGATGCGATGGCTTGGCGATGGCCGGTGATATTTGCAACGCCACTACATGGTTGCGAGGTTCAGTTCTACTTTCCACGTGCTTCCGGATGGGCGTGCCGCTGCGGTAATACACATGGTTAAAAACAAGATGATTAGTTTTTATTAGTATATTAGGCAATGACATTAAAAACAAATGATATGTAAATGTAATTTTATGATATTATATGCTACCTAATGTCATAAAATTAATTTCGGATATTCAGGAAATGCAATATATTTTTTAATAATTTGTTTTTATTGTTTTGTTTTACTTTTTCCCCTTTTACAATAACTCTAGCCCAATAAAAATATGATATAAATGCTGACATATTTATTTAAAAATACTTATTTACTTAGTTTAAATACAATATTTGGAGAGCCATAATTAAAAAAAAATAACCTATTTAGAGTTTATTTTTGTTTTTGCGATTTCATGTACATTCATCAAATGAAGAATTCGATTAATTTTATAGTTTTGTCACATGTTCAAACTACTGCAATTACGATGAAAAATGTTTCGAAGCTAGGTAAATATTACTAACTAGGACGTCACCTCCAGAGCACCTTCAAGTGGACACTGAGCAGTTCACTACGTGTAGGGGGCGCCACTATCGCCGTCCCACCATCTTTGATATATGTACCAAAAACCGCCAACAAGGCCATCCCGCGCCATCACACGCCATCATATGCCATCATACGCCACCATGCCCCCTACACGATGGGCAATTTCATTCATTTTTGATATTTTTGGTACGTACTGTATTTTTACTTACCACGGCAGTTTACATAATATTATGTTATGATTTATTGATATACTCATAAGTAATGACCGAATTCACAGACCTGCTTACTTCTTAAACATGTGCAAACTCAATTCTTAATCATTTTTCCCGACTAGACAGGCCTTGAACAAATTGAAGAATAGGCTACCATCGTGCATTATTGACCGACCGGAACCGTCATAAAGCTCAAAGAATTACCAAGAATGTCAGAACGTTGGCATAATTTTAACAAAAGGACTTGAGCGGCCCGCCAGAAAATACGGGTCATAAAACGACCCTTGAGGGTCAAACGACCTTGCTAAACCATGGAACAAGTTCTAATGGCATTGGTAAATATATTAGACGATAGGAATTATTTCATTATTAACTTTATAATTAAGTAACTAGATATAGGAACATTATTTAGATTAAGAGGAACGGCTGCGCGACCTGTTTCATACAAAACTTAATTTTGGATTTGAGGCCAAAATACTCATCTAAACCTAAAGATCTTTTTTTTTAAATCAAAAAGTATAGTAAATATCTAGTACGGATGAGGAGTACTTTCTTTATTTTTGTTTTACATTATGAAATATAGGCCATTCAAGAAATGGATTTTTCGCGATTTTAGAGGCACCTTTAACAATTATTTGGGGGCTAACGGTGATTTAAAAAAGTTTTACCCCATCTACTTTGAAAATATAATGAAACAAAAAATTAAAAATAAACATTAAAATAAGCATTACCCTGGACTTTAAATTAAATCAAAAACGACCAATTTACGTTGGAACACAAATTTTCCGTATATAATTTAAAATGTCGACCCGAAAAAACGTTTCTTTTTTAAATATTTTTTTTATTTACGTAATCATATTTTCACAACAAATACGATAATTTTTTAAAATATACAATAAACCCGCAAATAATTTAAAACAAAAATACATAAAATACCTCTCATCCGTACTAGATATTTACTAAACCTTTAATTAAAAAATATATATATCATTCATTTGGATGGGTATTTTGGCCTCAAACCAAAAATTAAGTTTTGTATAAAACAGGCACCGCAGCCGTTCCTCTTAAGCTATGTAATAAGTAAGCCATGCTGAATATGGTTATCATAACTAAAGGATGCCTCCGGAATAACGGATTAAGTTGCAAAACGGGCCTACTGGCGACATCTAGCGATCGAACTAGGTAATGGTCGACGTTAGCGCCAGGGAACCGTTACAACGATTCCATCAAACGGGGATGAAAGAACTATATCTCGACGAGAGATGACGACCAGCAACTAGAAGGAGCTGGTCGTCGAGACAGTTGAGTTCAGAGCCCCGGCTTGGGAGATCGTTCCATCTCCGCCCTTCGGAGAGGGCGACCAGGCCGCGGGACCAGTGGAGTTCCGAACGCAGGCTACAGGAAGGATGACGTCAGGACTCCGGCGCGGGAGGTTGTCCCATCTCCGCCCTTCGGAGAGGCCGCCCAGACCACGGGACAAGTTGATGGTACGCTTCTGCCCAGGAAGGTACCCATCCTCACCCCTCGGAGAGGCCGCCCAGGCCCTCTGACCGCAGTTGCTGCCGACATCCGGCCAGGAAGTTACTGCTCTTCGCCCTTCACAGACCAGCCACAGGACTCTGGATGGTCATCGTAACAGGGAAGTGCTTTTGAACTATTGCTGTAATCCTCCCATCGCCCAGTGAAGTTAGTTTTAAGAATACAGACTGTGAATCGCTAATTTTAAGAACAAGATTTTCACGTAGAATTAAATATTTGACTCTCTAATTTTAATAATATTTTGTACCTAGTTAAGATTAACTTTAGTTTAAGACTAATCCCTCGAATAGAACAATAAATGACTTACTTTTAACTTTTGAAATAATGGCATACAGAGCTCCGGGCCAAAAGGCCCCTTTCTCTTTCATCATGATTTTAAATAGTGGTTGTAGGAAAATAGATTTTATTTAAGTTGAGTTTTATTTTTATTTTGCAAGGGAACATGGCTGCAAGGAAGGGGGGATTTAAACTTTACGAAGGATTTCTTTGGGTTTTTTATGGATGGTATTTATGTTTACATCGTACTGGGCGAGGCAGTTGATGGACGCGTTTTCCCGCATAAAATGATTCCGCGAGACTTAAGATATGATCTTTTAGGAGGGGAATTTCAGAGTCCCGGTGTAATTGTGAAACCCTCATCCATTTAGGAGCTCCCAGGGCTATGCGAATGGCTTTATTTTGGAATGTCTGTAGTCTTTTCATTTGGGACTCTGAAGCGTGGGCCCAGATTGGGCTAGCGTAAGTTAGTTTGGGCCTTATTGTTGATTTGTAGATTAAGAGTTTATTTCTTGGAGATAGTGTTTTAATTCTTTTGCACATCATGGGGTAAAGAGCTGCGAAAGTTTTATTGGCCGAGTTGAGAGTTTCTGAGATGTGCTTTTTAATTTGCTATCAAGGGTTATTCCAAGGTATTTAATTTTTTTTTCCAGGGGACGTTTTCTCCGAATAGATGGATGTTAGGGGGTCTTTTGGGTCGTCTACGAGAGAATACACAAGCGGCACTTTTTGAAGGATTTATGCTAATACGCCATTGTTTGAAAAATGATTCTAGTTTTAAGGTGTGGTCTTGGACGCGTCGTGTTGCGGTTAATTCACTTACTGAGGTCGACATGACTTCAGTGTCGTCTGCAAATTTGCCTATTTTAGTTTTTTTTGTGCGATAGTTATAGATACTGGGGCGGGGGATATCGCTTAGGTAGATATTGAAGAGGGCTGGCGAGAGAATAGAGCCTTAAGGGACACCGGCTCTTAGCCTTCTCACGGTGGAAAAAATTCCATCTAATTTGACTCTAAATTTACGGTTTTTAATAAAATTAGCTATGAGTTGAAGCATTGATAGGGGGATACCGAGGAGGTGCATTTTATAAATGAGACCTCTGTGCCAGACTTTGTCGAATGCTTTGCAGACGTCTAGGGATAGTACTACAGCGTGTTGGCGAGCGTTGAAACCGTTTGTTATTTGTTCGACCACCCGCAGAAGTTGGTGGAGAGTGGAGTGGCCCGATCGAAAGCCGTGTTGAAAGTCCGGGATTAGTTTTAGTTCGTCGACTATTTTTTTGAGTCTGGCGAGGATGAGTTTCTCAAGTATTTTTCCCGCACTGGGAAGGAGGCTTATAGGTCTGTGGTTTATGGCCTGAAGGGGGTCTTTACCAGGCTTGGGAATGAGGATAACATCTGCTGTTTTATATTCTTGAGGGAATACTCGCAGTCTGAAGGACGCGTTGCTGATGGCTGTGAAAGCGCAAATGGCATTTCAAGATTTTATTGGAGATTAAGTCGGGACCGGGAGATTTTTTTGTTTTGAGAGATTTAATGATTTTAGAGATTTCCTGAGGGGTTGTGAATGGGATTGGATTTTCTGTGGGAATTTCAGTCAAGATGGATAAAACTTTAGAATTTACGGTTTCGACGAAAATGGGGTCATCATAGGTAGTGGTCGGGGAAAATTGATCTTCGAGACTGTCAGCAAATGTCTCGGCCTTGTCTCTAGAGGAGTAGACTGTGCCTTTTGTAAGGGGACTTATTTTGGTTGGAGGTTTTCTAAGGGCTTTTGAGAGCTTCCAAAAGGCCGTTCTGTCGTCGTCGAGAGTGGAGATGAAGTCGTGCCACTGTTCGTCTCTGTATTTTTGAAGTTCGACTTTAACCTGGTGAGCGAGGCGGTTCATGCGAATGCGATCGATCGGGTTTGAGAATCTTTGCCATTCTTTTCGGGCGAAGTTTTTCTCTCTAATAAGATCTTTTAGTTCTGCGGGAAGTTCTGGTCTTTGTTTATCGTTCGCGACATCGACGGTAGCAAGGTCTACGGCTGATTTTATGTCGTTTGTGAAGTTTTTTGTGGCTTGATTGAGGTTTTCTTCGTTGGTAATTGACGTTTGGATTTTAACTGATTCTAGGAGTTTAGGGAGTTTATGCCATTGATTTTTTTTACGTGTGGATCTGTGTAGCGGTACTGATGGTAGGGAGCCGTCGGATAGAAACAAGAGAACTGGGTCGTGGTCGGAGGACAATTTTTTTACAGTTGGAAGGGTGTATAGAAGGGGGCAGTTTTTCATTATTATTATGTCTATAACGTCTGGGTTGTGATTTTGATTTTTGGGGAATAATGTGGGAATGTCGGGGGCTGATACAATGAGGGATTTTTCTGTTGCGTAATTGAAGAGGAACGTACCCTTGTTATTAAAGGTCTGGGAATTCCAAGAGCCGTGTTTTGCGTTTAGGTCTCCTGCTATTATTGTAGGTGTCTAGGAGTTTATCGAGGTCCGGAGTAGTAAGTTTTCTCTTGGGGGGGCTATAGGCTGAAATGATTTTAATTGGACCGTTATTTAAAGTATTTATGACTATTGAAGTGGTTTCGATGTTTTTATTTGAGGGGCAGTTTACATGACAATGATCTATGGAGATTTTTACTAAAATTGCGGTGCCACCGCCGGAAGTATGTGTGCGGTCGTTGCGGTAAGTTATATAATTCGGAAATTTAATTGTTACGCTGGGTTTCATCCAGGTTTCGTTAATTAGGAGGACGTCTAGGTTAAAATCCATCAGAAATTGAAGGATTTCACCTCGGAAATCTTTTATTTTACCGTCTGCATTCCAGTATGCAGCTTGAAGGTTTGATGGTTTTCTAGTTTTTCTGGACATTTTAGTAGATTTGAATGGTTGTTGGGAGTTTTTTTTTTTTTAAGACTGAATTTAAATAATAAGAGTTAGATATATGTTTTTTTTTTATTTTAATGTTGTTGATGGATGGAGTTTAGGAGGGTTTGAACGTTTGAGAGCAGCCTGGAGTTCATCTCCATGGCGGTTTTAAGCTGCGCAGCAGCGTTAGTTAGAGCCGCGATAAGTTGGCTTGAAAGGGTTTGGGGTGGGGGTGGGGGAGCGATGGGTGAAGTTTGGGGCAGGGTGATGGAGTGGGATAGGGGCGGGTAAGTGACGGTGGTGACGGGCGGGGGGGTAGGAGCTGGGGTAGAAGCGACGGCGGAATTTTTTAGAGGTTGGGATACTTTAGTTTGTGTGATGGGAGGCCTTTCGAGTCGATATTGTTGGGAGGTTTGGGGGTTTCTGATTGCATTGAAGTTAGTGAAGGAAGGGCGAGGCCAGGAATTTGTGTTTCGGATAGAGTATTGCATAAGGGGGCGGATAGTTTGGGGATTTAAAAACTTGAATCTGTTAGAGAATCGGGAGATAGGGCGCTCTGGGCAGCCTTTGTAGTTAGCCGGGTGAGGTCCTGAGCAAAGGGCGCATTTCGCGGGAATTGTAGGAGGTTTGGTGCATTCACTTGTTGGGTGATTTTCGCCGCATTTAACGCAGCGAGGGGTTGCGTTGCAGCACGATGAAGAGTGCCCGTGAAATTGGCATCTATGGCATTGGCCTACAGATAGACGCTTTCTTTGGGGTTCTACAGAGATTTTTAAATGTAGGATTTGAGTGAGCTCAGTGAATATTTTTTTAGCGGTGTCATTCCTTGTTAGGTTAACTAGCATTAAAGGGATTTCACGGCGGGTTGGGCCTGTCCGCATACGATGGACAGAAAGGACTGGGTACGTTAGACCTAGGACATCGCTAATTTCCTGGCTTGTAATATCTTCGGGGATGCCCCTAAGGACAACCCTGAGGGGTTTAACTTCGCTCAGCTTGTAGGAGTGGTGGTCGATATTTTTATCTATTAGGATTTTAGTGATTCGGTGGTGGTGTCGGGGAGTTTTGGGGTGAATATTAATGTTTTTGTTTTGTTTTTTTGCGTAAAAGTCTATGCCTTTGTCCGATAGTGACTTCTCCAGGGCTGCCCAACCGTTTTTTGAGTGGAGCACCACTGGAGGAATTCTGTGGTTTGTGACCACAACTTGGGGCGTGTTTGGGGGGATCGGGGAACTTGGAGGAGGGGTGGAAGGTGAGGGGGTTGGAGGGTTGTTTGTTGGGGGGGAGGGAGGGGAGGTTTTGACAGCCACAATTGAATTGTTAGTGGTCTGTTTTTTTTTTGATGGGGAAGAAGGTTCGGTATTATTTTTAGAAGGGGAGAAAACGGGAGATGTCCTGTCCTGGTTTCTTTTACGGGAGAGTTTTACGGTCTCCCATGCCATGTCCTCAGCACTTGAGGCGGCTTCGGACTCCGAATACTCTAATGTCGAGTCGTCCGCATCGGAATAATCGCTGGGATGGGTGGAGACTGAAGAGGGCCGTCTGTGGCCGCTAATGGGGGGGACTGTCTGATAATGACCAGAGGAGGTGGAGGCGATTGGGTGAGGTGAGGGGATGATAGGGTTTGTGGGGGTAACATTCCCTGCGTTGGTGGGAGAGCTGCAAGGAGAGCTATGGGTGGGAGAACGGGCTAACTCGTATTGCCGGTGGGTTAGGTTGAAAACATGAAGTTTTTCTTCTAGCGTAATGTTGTTTTTATCGGGGCGAGAGTCAAGGAACGACACCAATTCTAAATCAATGCGTTCGTTTTCTATTTCGATGGGGCTAGAAGTTTGAGGGCGGGGGGAGGCCATGGTATGCTTAGACGGGGATAAGATTTAATAGAATAAAATAATTAAAACTTGATAAGGGCTTTGAAAAGCAAATTGGGTGAGTTTTACTGCTTGGGGAGATTGTATGCCAAATAAAACAAAAGACAAAAGACTTACAGGGTTGGTGGGTTGGCGATGTTGCGTGGCTAGGCTGAATCCTGGAGATGCTGGTCTGGATGGTGAAGTTGATCAGATCTGATTTTATGGGACGCAGTGGTCTGATGGTGAGCGGTAGCCTTACTCTTCGTTCAGGCGGGACGCACTCTATTAGCAAACGCAAAGGTCACGGCACAAAAGTTCATAGACTCTGAGTAGAATAGTTTGTATGTTTTTAACGCACAACGGTCGCTATAGGAAGCTTGACACTTAACTCTAAAAGTTTGTAGACACTGTAATTGTATAGATTTAATGTTATACACACGATAAAACACTGACGGAAGCTTAACACTTTATATTGTCTGTATTAAGTTCACTTTCACTTTCAAGCAAACAAAAGAATGTTGGGGAAGTTCTGAGAAATTAAGCCGGCTGGGTTGGTAACAGGCACGGGCTGGATTCCAAGAATTGTAGATAATAACTATGCACTGGGTAATTAAACCGGATCGGACAGCGAGCGAAACTGAGGTATTAGCGGCAGGGCTGTCTGAGGTAGACTGTGAATAAATGACTTATAGTAATTACCTAAAGCGAGTTTTACTTCCTACCTTTTTGTGTTATTCCTAGAGATATAATGAACCCACTAAATATATCAATGTCCAAATATACAGCCTGGCACAATATTCTTGATAAATAATAAATTTGGAACTAAGCGTGTCATTTCTATGGCAACACCAAGGTCTTTGACATTTCATTGTCATTTTTCAAAAAGTACCATAACCTCGATGACATTACAATTCACCTAAGCATAATCTATCACTACTGTTTGCTTTAGTTATTTATCAATAGTTACAAATCATTTAAAATGAATAGACCAATGAACAGTGGAACGAGGAATGTTATTTACTAGGTATTCCGGCGTTATTTAGCTGAAATTTACGAAGACGCCAAGAGTCTAACTTTGAAGACGTTTACGAACCCACTGCTGAAATGACTGGTAAGTTATAATGGTCTGTTGTAGAAGTGAGTGGAACGCGAACGAGTCGGATCGGTGATCCGGATCTCCATACGAATTGAACGATCCGGATCGCAATGAACGACCTTTACGGATCGCGGATCTACACGGCTCGCGGATCGTCGCGGATCGCAGATCTTTGCGAACGAGTGATCTGCGAGATCCGGTGAGCCGCGATCCGTGTGATCTTGTTGAATCAATGGGTCTTACGGCTCGCAGATCACTGCTGATCCGGGTTGATTGTTCGATCGCAGATACATGAAATTTATTATACGTCATAATATAGGGATTCGTAATTCTAACACTTCAGTCGTGGCATCAGCGCTCGGACTAAATTGTATTGTTTATTCTAACAAGAACAAGGTTGAGCTTTTAACAATAACACCAATTAAAGTATTATGTTCAATATTTATTTTGAATTAATCATTGCTATCTTATAATAGTTGAAAAATTGTTTTAGTATTTAGTCATTACATAGGTATAATTATGTTTGTTGTTTGTTGAAGGTATAACACACGATGTTCAACGATTATTTTCCCAACGATTTTTTTTTTTCACAACACATTTTTTTTTAAATTTTGGATACAATTATTTACGGCATAATTAATAATTGTTCTTTTAGTTTGTCTATTGTTCCAGATAGTTAAAACGACACACCGATTTGATTTTTAATGAATAACAAAAACAACAACAAATTAACAAAAACACATTTTTATAGATTATAATTTAAAAACAAAACATCGGATAGTTTTGATAATGTCATGTTGGGCCTTTCCTGGGGGAGCGTTTGATCGAAAGGGGATCCCAATAATTGGGATTCCCTTTTCCAGGCCTGAAATATAAAAAAATATTTAGATGGGCCGAGGGAGCGGAGGAAAGGCATGGTGCGGGGGGGCGCGGGCCATCGTTCGATCGAGCCGGATCACCGATCCGGAACATTACAGAGAGCTGATTTAGTGATCCGGCTCGCTAAACCGAGCCGTTTCGCCCACTGCTAGTCTGTTGACAAATTTCGTCAATTTCGAACGTATTTAAATAATATTTTTGTGGATTTATGCTGATTTTTAAACAATTGCAATGTACATTCATATTTGAGGTGAGAATTCATTTGACAGCTTATTGTAAACAAAAACGTCCAGAGGAATAACGACTCAAGTCAAATTATGTTGTTGTTTTTTTTAATATAATTTAAATCATTAATATTTTTTGTGCTGGAAGCGGGGAAACGGAAGCGGGAATCATGAAACATCGGGAAGCTGAAAATGAGAAGCAAGAAGAAAAACGAGAAGTGGCGAGAAGAAAAAACCAAAACATAAATGCAGGGAGCGGAAAGTTAGAAACTGAAACAAGAAGAAGCGGGAAACAAAACCACTTTCTCTTAGTAACTAAATGTTTTTTTTTTTTATTGTTATAAATATTTTTTTAATTACTGCAAATTATCAGAATTTTCATCAGTACCCTCTGGCGAGATTCTCTTACTTAGTGCACAGTTACATAGTAATAATAATGATAATAATAATAATTGGATTACTTGTATAGCGCCGTTTTTGTGAAAAATTCCTATTCTTTATGCACAAACAGATACAGAAAAACATACTTACCTGCAGCTGCAGCTGGCAGGTCGCTTCACATGAACACAGTTTTATTAGAAAATTAAAGTATAGAGATCATATTTTTATAGTTGCTATTTTATCCTCCTTTTTATATTTTTCTATTGATGTTACATTTATTAGAAGATTGGTGGCATAAGAAGAGTTGGCATTTATTTGAAATACTTTTAATTTTTAGGACTGGAAAATGTTTATAAAATGATCTTAAAAAGCGTGAGAAGCTTCTAGTGGATATTACCATTTTTTACACTTTTAGTTATTTACAGTGTTGCGGGCTGTGGACGCATTTGCGCACCGATGCGTGAATTTTTTAAACTTTTTCTATAAGTGACTTTAGGTGAGCACCGACCGGCTAGCCTAGCTATGCTCTCTCACTTACACTTTTTCTTAGTAAGTAAATGTTTTTTTTTACTATAAATATTTTTTAAATTTCTGTAAATTTTCAGAATGTTTATCAGTGCCCCCTGGATCCAAGAAGCAAGAAGAAGAAGCGAAAAGCGGCGAGAAGAAAAAACCACAACATAAATGCGGGAAGATAGAAACTGAAACAAGGAGAAGCGGGAAATAGAAACAAGCAGGAAACAAGAAATTAAAAGCAACGCTCAATCCATTCCTTTATTCCTATCCTATCTATTCTACATTCCATATTGGTTATAGATTTCCATGAATACCGCCATTCTCCTTCTCATCCTTAGAGCTTGTGCTCCAAATTCTACCTTAATCAGTACCCCCTGGACCCTGGTGTGACTCTTTACTTAGTACACTCTTACTTACTCTTTCTCTTAGTAACATTTTTTGTTTTAATTAATATTTTTAAAATTACTACAAATTACGCATTTATTTAATATTTTCCTTATTCCATCTTCCTATTCACATTTATGAACACCGTTTGTATAAAGTAAAAATATACATCTTCAATAACTGCAAATTCACTTTGTGGCATCATTTTAAATTAAAAATACAAAATATTTACTTGGACATTTATGCCCATGAGCCATATTAGTGTTGCCATTTGAAACATTTTAAACGACTGCAGCGCCATCAATTTTTGGCTACATTTAAATGTCAAACTGTAATGTTTTGGATTTGGCCGTTGACGAATGAAATTTCCCAGAACTGAGGATTACCCTAAAATCAACACCGTTGGGTCGTCTATGGCCTTTTATGACAAAATACGAAACACGTAAATGTCAAGAACTACATTCCCGAATTCGGGATTTCCCCACGCGGCCGAAAATCTAAAAAGGCCAAGTTTTCCGTTTCAGTATTCTTTGAATCCTTGTTTTCCCGATGACATTTTAAAATAAATTATTCAAACATTGTGTTCACGCAAAATACTTGTGATAGGTACGGGGTAATTTTAATTTATAGGTAATTTTAGTGGCTTTATAATTTTTGGAAGGAAAATAAAGTTTATAATTAACAAATTTTTAAAAAATCTTTCAAAAGAAATCATTCAACTGCAAAATAACCGTAGCACCATTTCCCTGTAGGTAGAGAGGTCAGACCGCCAAATAACTCGATCTTGGCATACACTCCTTGCTTAATTCACATTCATACATGGTATCATATAGATTCCTCTATTATTCTGACTCTTAAAATGGCCAGACTTAAATATTTGGTCAACTTGATCGTGCCATGTCTTCCTCTGGCGTTACCGACTTTTTCTAACATTCTAATTCATACATACTCATTTGTTGTTCTGACTCTTAACATGATCCGACTCAAGCATTTGGTTCACTTGATCGTGCCATGCCTTCCTCGGGCGTCACCGACTTTTTCCACCATTCTCATACATGTACTCTTCTATTGTCCCAACTCTTGACATGACCCGGTTCAAGTATTTGGTTTACTTGATTGTGCCATGTCATCCTTGGGCGTCACCGACTTCTTCTACCATTCAATTTCGCGTTATAAACACTCCAATTAAATGTAGGTAAAGTCAGAAACTGAAAAGTGCTTTTTTTAGGAATCAAGAGTAGTGTCCTAGAGGTGATTTTATATAAAAATGGCGCTATATAAATCATCCATTTATTTTATTATTAGAGATTAATGACTGAAAACGGTTTTGTTCATTTTCTTAAATCCCATAATTACTTTTAAACTATAAATTTCTAGCGTATCAGTCAAAAATAATGTCAATATAATATAATGTACCTACGTCTGATCTCAGCGTATGGCGACGGGAAGAACCGCGTTTCAATATGAAACTTGGCCTTATACAGCGATAGCGATATGGATAGGTACCTTTGAACTATTAATGTTGTATAACGATGAATACTTGAAATGATACTGTATCGAATATATCGAGATTGGTCAAATAACGCAAGAGCTAAATATCGATATATCGATAATGAATACTCGCAACGTCCGGATCGGGTAGAACGCATCTGACGCCACAACACAATAGCCCACTACGAATGGCCCATCGTGTAGTGGGCGTAGTGTCGTCGGATGGTTTATGGCGCAGAGCGATGGCGTGCGATGGCGTGGGATGGCCTTGTTGTCGGTTTTTCGTCCACACATTATAGGATGGTTGGCCGGAAATAGCGGCGCCCCCTACACGTGGCGAACTGCTCGGTGTCTGCTTAAACATGCTTTGGAAATGATGTCCTATTTAGTAATATTTTCGTAGCTTCGAAACATTTTTCAACGTAATGGCGGTAGTTTGGAAATGTGATGAAACTATAAAATTGATCGAATTATTTCTTTGATGAATGTATGTGAAATCCCAAATATAAAAATAAACGCTAAATAGGTATTTTTGTAAATTACGGATGTCCAAATATTGTATTTAAATTAACTAAATAAGTATCCAATTTTTTATTTATTTTTATTTATTGAAGTTTGTAAACCTCATTGTAATATTTAATCATTGAATAATATAATATTAACACATCCCAAATGAACCACGAAACCGAATAAACAACAGAAATTAAAAAGATTTCAGTCGCATCTGGGACTGAAATCCCAGATGAATCCCATACTGAATCCCAGATGCGACTAAATTTTTTTAAATTTCTGTTGTTTTTTCGGTATCGTGGTTCATTTGTGTTAATATTATCTTCTTCAATGATTAAACTAAATAAGTGTTTTTAAATAAATATCTCTTCATTTATTTCATATTTTTATTGGGCCAGAATTATTGGAAGAAAGGAAAAAAAAACAATAACAATAAATTATAAAAAAATATTACATTTTCTGAATATTCGAAATCATTTTTATAATATTAGGTAGCAAATAATATCATAGAATTACATTTACATATCATTTGTTTGTAATATCATTGCCTAATATACTAATAAAAACTAATTATCTCGGTTTTCAACTATATATATATTGCCGCAGCGGTACGTCCATCCGAAAGCACGTTGAAAGTAGAACTGAACCTCGCTATCGTGTAGTGGCGTTGCAAATATCGCCGGCCACGCTAAGCCATCGCATCGGCTAGCTGATGGCCCATCGTGTAGAGGGTTTTAAAAACGTTGTCTACCGAGTTTTTATTTTATGACTTGACAATAATGGCAATAGTCCTTGTCTTCGCTGAGCGAAGCGGTTTAGAAATTCTAAATTTCGCTTTGGAAATTGCTTAACGATAAATAAAGCGCGATTTCCAAAGCGAAATTTCAAATTTCAAGACCGCTTCGCTCAGCGGAGACAAGGAGTATTGCCATTATTGCCAAGTCAAAAAGTGAAAACTCGGTTAATATATTTTTCCATCGGCCACACTACTGGGCCACCCGATCGTCTGGAAGGCACTGTAGTTAGGCCTGAACCTAATATATTCGTAACAGGTATACGTATTATAATACCGCCATACATCGGATATATCGATACTGGCTCCATAGATATTATCGTTCTAACCGATCCGGCCGTTACGAATATGTAAGCCATATTTATTGAATACGTGATTTCTGATATTCAGTATCGGTATATCGTATATCGATATTTAATACTTGCGTTATTGACCGATCTCGATATATTCGATACAAGTATCATCTCAAATATTCATCGTTATACGATATTGACAGATACAAGGTACCTATCCATATCGGTATCGGGCAAGTTCCAAGTTGAAACGCGATTCTGCCCGCCGCCATACTCGCGTGCAGGCGTAGGTACATTATATTATATTGACATTATTTTTGACAGAAACATTAGAAATTGACGATTTAAAAGTAATTATGAGATTTGATAAAATAAACAATCCTGTTTTCGGTGATTAATCTATAATAATAATAATAAATGGATGATTTATACAGCACCGTTTTTATATAAAATCACATCTAGAGCACTACTTTTGATTCCGAAAAAAGCACGTTTTCAGTTCCTGACATTATACTACTAAATTATTTAATTGGAGTGTTAATGTTTAACGTGAAAGTGAATGGTAGGAGAAGTCGGTGATTCCCGAGGATGACATGGCACGATCAAGTGAACCAGTTAATTGAGTCGGATCATGTCAAGCGTCAGGACAATAGAAGAGTTTGTATGAATGAGAAAAAGAGTTTGTATATTTATAGAAAAAGTCGATGACGCCTGAGGAAGACATAGCACGATCAAATGAACCAAATACTTAAGTTGGGCCACGTCAATAGTCAGAATAACAGAATAATCTGTATAAGACAATACATGAATGTGAATTAAGCAAGGAGTATGTGCCAAGACCGAGTTGTTTGACGGTCTATCCTCTTTGCACAATCCTACAGTGAAACGGTTCAATGGTTACTTTGATTAAAAACTTTATTTTCGTTGCAAAATTTATAAAGCCACGAAAAATGACCTATCACAAGTATTATGCGTGAACACAATATTTGAATTCTTTATTTTATAATGTCATCGAGGAAAGAAGAATTCAAAAAATGCTGAAGCAACCATACCGGAAAGCTCGGCCTTTGTCGATCTGCCGATTTTATTAAACCAAAATCATTATATTTGGATCAATACATCCATCATAAATCATAACTTCATGTTATGTAACACACTCGAACAATTAAAATATGTGCACAATGTCTCAATGAATTTTTGTTGTATTTTTAATTAACATGTAGTATTATCTAAGCGTACAAACAAATATGGACAAAGAACTAAGATCAGTTGATTTCTAGGTGTTTAAATATGTCACTTGTTGAAATAAAAAAAATCTATCAAAACTAAACAGTTATTAAATATCATATGTTGAAAACTTTGTTAGCTGAAAGGAACTTTCTGTATTTGATAATTGTAAAATATTATTTTTTGTACGATTTAGTGTTGTCATTTGTTTTTTTGTTTTTAAAAATATATTTAAGTATTTATTTATTTATTTATTTATTTACGCCCTTAGGGCTTTTACATAAAACAAGTTAAGACAGTGCATTACAATTATGAACATAGAAGTAATAACAATGTGCAATGGCGCAAACTGTGTGTTGAGGAGTGAATACAATCAATAGTAAGTTTAATTATGATCGAAGCGCTGACAAACAGCTTTAATACAGTAATATTTGTACGTTGATATCCTTTCAATATTTATAGCATCGTCTAAAACATATTTATTACCAAGTACATGCAGACGATTCATTATGGAATTGAGTTCAGCGTTTGATCCTATATTGTTACAATGATAAGGTAATTTGTGGCGTACTGTTCGACCCGGTACATGGAAACATATTAATGAGAGAAGTTCAGAGGAGTTCAACAAGTTGTTAACAATTTTAAATAAATAAAATAGGTCTGAACAAATTCTTCTTTCTTTTAATGTATCGAGTCCCATTAATTGTAACAGAGAGAGGTAATTAATGTTTTCGATGGGTATTCCCAATTTAAAATTAATGTAACGTAAAAATTTATGTTGGACTCGCTCAAGGGAATTTTCATGTACGCTGTAGTAAGGATTCCAAATGTTGGAGTTAAATTCTAGTTGACTTCTAACAAGAGAAGTGTACAGTAATTTGACAGTGTTTAAATTTTTGAAATCCTTTGAAATCCGTATGACAAATCCTAACATTTGCATTGCTTTACTGGTTATATTATTAATATGTTTAATGAATGTTAATTTAGTGTCAAAGGTTATACCAAGGTCTCAATTAATATTATATTAATATTCTATATAATTAATTATTGTATTATGGTATTAATATTAATATTCTATATAATTCTTATATGTTTTTTTATTTTATGTAGATACTTAATTTTGGGTATAAATTTACTATAAGGTTTTGAATAACAAGCTCCCGTTAGACAAACTACTTAAAAGTAGTTTATCGGGAGTTTTTGCCTTATGTTTTTGTAAAATGTCATAAATTACAAAATAAAAAAAACGTATCATGTAACTTTCATTAGGTACACGGTATATCTATGGGTACACTACTTACTGTAAAATGTATAGAAAAAATGAACTATTAAAAAAAATCCCCACCAACACCCCCCCCCCCCATGTAGATATTTAGTAGGCATACCTAATATTTGGGAACGGTATAAATAACGTAATACCGGCAAACGAATATATCAAGTATGGGTAATATCGCAAAAGAACAGGTATGATACAGTCCTAAAAATTTCTAAAAAAACAAGACAATACTACAGTCTGTAGTACTGTCTTGTTTTTTTAGAAATTTTTCCGCAGATGGCACAGATAAAAAATGGCACGAATAAAGTTTTTCTATGGTATAATATACCAGCGGTAAAAGTAAAATGACAGTTGAATTGTCAAAAGTTTCAAATTTGTTTTGTCTAGTAAGTTATAGTTTACAGGGCTTTCTTGAGACTTGTTTTATATTATATCAAATTAGGTAAGTAAAAATGGATGAGTCATCCCCGGGTAAAATATTGCATCGCCTTGAAGAGCTTCGGCGATGGCAAAGGTTGCAAGAAGAACGTCTTTATCAGGAACAAATGCTTCAGAGAAAACAGCTCGCGGATGCGCAATCCAAACTTTACCTTAGTTATAACCTGTCACAAACCAGCCACGGTGAACACACCTCGGTTCACGATGATTTACGTCAAGAAGAAGACTCTAAAAGTCCTGACAACCTCTTCCTATTGTCGGAAGAAATGGAAGGCGTTTCTGCGCTCGATAATTCGAGTGAATCGGTTGCTCCTACACCACGTAGAGAAATCGATAATGTCAAGACAATTAAAGAAAGTACAATTTCAAACGTTAGAGATGAGTTCAAAACAAAATCGACGATCGTTCTCGATGAAGTCCCGATATTACCCACCGCCAAAGATTTCACAACAATGCTAGAAGAAAAAATTAAAAACAACGATGCCGGTATTGTGCAGAAAAATAAAAAAAATGTTGACAAAAAGCCTGCACCTCCTAAACCCAGAACGTTCTTAAAGAGAGGCCAAGGGATGATCAGGTTCAACCTGACTCCCAATGATATTGGCCTGGCCAAGAGGGCTGGCAGGAGAAAGAGAGAGGCTGCCGGGGTCAAACCACCCATCATGCTCCGAGACGTGTCTCCGCTTCGCCTGCCAGATTCTAAAGTCAAATCAAATGTAGTTCAACCGAGTCCAGAATATTCACACGAAGGAAGTCTCCCGATGAAAGAACCAGATGATTCCCCCAAAAATGGTGTTCGATCACCTTTTTTCCAGGAGGGCAGCAAACGTACCTGGGGGTCCCTGCTGGAGCAGGAGCAGGAGCGCTACAGGCGGCTGCTGCTGTCCAGGTCACCCGACAGGGAAGCCTCTCATAGCTCCGCAGGGCCCCTGCATGATTGGTCAGATTACTCCAGGCCCAGTCCTTTGGACAAAATTAAGTCTTTCAAAGAAAGTGCTGAGCAAAATTTGTTTGACCTCCTGGAGAGGAAGGTTGACAACTCCAGCTTCTGTTCCACCAGCAGCTTCATCGCACGTGCCACCGGGGTTACCGGGACAGACACCCCCACGGCCAGCAGGGACTACTTGCATACCTTTCCACATGTTCTCAATTTGAAACCCGGCCTGACAGATATCCAAACTATGGACAATCTGGACAGTAGCAGAGATTCTTTTGTTTTGAAAATTGATGACAGTTGTGACAACCCACAGGACGATACGGACCCGGCCAACTCAGGGAATGATGAGTACAGCGAAAGCACCGATACCGAGCAATCTTCCCGCAAGTCCTCCTTGAGCCAGGGTATCTCTACCTCCACTCCCAACCAGAGACAGAATAGATCTGAGAAGAATAACTTGAGAGATAAAGTTCTCAAAATAATGATCTGTCAAGACAGCAACGTCAGCGAATTTAAAATCCTTCAAGATGAAAACAATCCTTCTGCAGGAGAGACAACATTAATTCAAAGTGAAGATAATGATACTAGTGTGGATATGAAATCCAATAAAATAAGAGATCTAGACTTGGCGGCAAAGGCGGAGCTACTCAAAGCTCGGTTGAGAGAACTGCAGCAAGAAATCGACATTTTTAAAAATGAAAACGAATCTCTAGCACAAATAAAAATCAAACTTGAATCGGAAAAAGAAAATTTCTTTAAAGAGAAGGCTGCAGCCGAAACAAAACTGAATGAAGATAAGATAGTTTCCGAATATTATTTGGCAGAAGAGAGAGAAAAGCTAGCCAAACAAAAACTTTTATATGATCGCCACATTAAAGATATGAAAAGTAACTCTGCTAGAAAAGAGAGAGAGGAAATAGCTTTGCTGAAGAAGGAATTGAATGATTTAAAAGAAAATGCCAAAGTACGTGATTCCAAAGTTGGAGCGGCTCAATCCAGGCTCAGGAATCAGATCAAGGTACTGGAGGGTCAGAACTCCGAACTTAAGCTGGAAACTGACAAGCTGAAGAAAGACAACAACAGGCTGCGCTCCGCCAACATCAGGTCCCAGCGCCTCTCCAACATAAACTCTCTAGCCGAAATCAATAAATCACTGGCGCTGTTCTCCCTTCATAATAAAATGACCGATGTAGATGTGGATGCGGAGGAATTTTTTCCTGAAATGAAAGAAGATAAAAGGCGAAACAGCCGGAAGAATTGTACAGTAACGAAGGCAACAGTAATTAAACATAAAGTACCTATGCAGAGGTCCAAAAGTGTCCCAAACCTCGCCCCAACTTCTCGCTATGCCAAGTTCTTCAGTCAAAGGGATCAGGAGTGCAAGCAACAGAAGGAGCAGCAGGGATACGGTCTGTACTCTGACAGTAGTGAAAACTCCGACGATAGTATACTCCCCGACATGCACATGGAGCATTCCTGTCCTTCCGGCCATATTATATCCACCAAAGACATATTGTCAGAATTACCCGAAGTACGAGATAGAGTTCAAGAAAGGAAAGGTGATTCCACTTCAAGAAAGAGCTCCTTGAAACAATTGAATAATGATAGTAATGAAGATTGCATCATCGAGCAGATGTACGCTGAAAAGTTTGAATGTGGCACCAATTCTAGGAATAAATCACCCTCAGCCGTACCATCTGTGGAAGAGAGGAAAAAACCCTTACAAGATAATTCCACGGACCACGTGGTAATAGACAGAGTAGACGGCAGCAAAGAAATAAAGTTTACCAACGGCAACACCAAGATAGTGTCGGCTGATGAATCCTATTCCAAGTTTGTTTATTACAATGGTGACATCAAAGAAACCTTCTACAATGAAGGAACCATCAAGTATTACTACAAGGAAGTGAATACACATCACACCACTTACAAGGATGGATCACAGGTCCTTCAGTTCCCAGAGTAATTCATTTTATTTTCTATATTTAACTAACTAACCATTGTTTTTTTTTTGTATTTCTTGGGCATTAACCATGTAACAATTTCTAGACATTCTGTTTTGAAGAGTTTTATCCATTATGTATTAAGATTTTAAGAACGCTAGAGAATGACACGGATGTGTCGAAACTGGTAGCAAATAAAGTAACAAATGTACATAGTGGATAAAACTCTTCAAAACAAAGTAACTAACCATCGTGTTATTTTCTTGTGCAGTGAAAGGAACACCCACAACTGTCTTGGTGGCCACACTTCCCACTGCTTTCTCCGTAGTCTCATACATACTCCTCTGTTATTGTGACTGACATGACTTGGCTTAAGTATTTGATTCACCTGGTCATGCCATATCTCCCTGGAGTACCCTTGACTTCTTTCATTGACTTGCATGTCATATATCGTCTCCCTTCATTTTCCTGCTTCAAAAGTTTTTTTCATGTCAATTTTGGCACTCCTTATCAAACACAAAACCAAAGTAACACCAGAATTTCTTACGACTTACGACTACGACGATCCCGTCCCTCTCAATGTGTAAATCTTACTAGGGAAATAATCCTGTGGAGTATAGTCCTGCTAAATCCGCAGAATCCGTACTATTTGTCGACATGATGGAGGAATACGTACGCGAGCTGCGAATGGAACTAACGCATCTGTATTTAGTAGTTACGTTCCTTGCCCAAAAAACGTCCTTGGAAGAATGAAAGAAAGAATGAAACGGCACTATGAATTCATAGCTCGGTCTCACTTTTTCATTAGAACATTCGCCATGGTGGATGCCTCTATGGGCATCTTGTTTTGCACTGTTATGTTCTGTAACTATCTCATTTTGGCATCTATTCATATAAAAAGTTGCTTAGTATTATGGAGCCTATAGCCATCTCAGTTTACACTCGGTTTTCTGCATCTATCTCATTTTGGTGCCTATTCATATAAAAAGTTGCTTAGTATTATGGAGCCTATAGCCATCTCAGTTTACACTCTGTTTTCTACATCTACCTCAATTTCTTACAATTTTTCGTTCAAACAAAAGATAGGTAACATACTCGTAAACGTATGGAATAATCTAAGTTTCATGGGAACGATGGTTGATGTGAGGTGCTAGTATTATTTTCGCGCGCTCCACACCTGTGGATTTACACGAGGTTTTTAAAAATCATGTACTAGGTATAAAGGCGTTGGGCGCGTTAACAGACGCCTAAGTAGTAATTACTGTAAGTAATTATTTTTATGGTTTGTACGAGGTGTGTTCAAAAGAAAAGGTGAATTTTAAATTTTTTCGAAAAGTATTTATTTATTCATCAATATCCATTTTCTCCCCTTCAAAGTAATCCCCTCAGATATAATGCACTTATGCCAGCGCTTCTTCCAATCCTAGAAGCACTTCTGGAATGCGCTTTTCGGTATGGCCATCAGCTCGTTCTTCGATTCTGACTTTATCTCATCAATTGTGGCAAAACGCTTTCCTTTCATTGGTCTCTTCAGTTTCGGGAATAGGAAAAAGTCGCAGGGAGCCAAATCTGGTGAATACGTGGTTGAGGCATGATTACGGTGTTGTTTTTGGCCAAATAATCACGAACAAGCATTGATGTGTGAGCTGGTGCATTATCGTGATGCAAAATCCATGATTTGTTTTTCCACAATTCCGATCGTTTGAGCCGTATTGCTTCACGCAAACGTTGCATAACTTCCTTGTAGTATTCCTTATTAACCTTACGACCTGTTGGCAAGAACTCATAATGCACCACACCATTGTAATCGAAGAAAACAGTTAGCAAAACCTTCACATTTGATCGAACTTGGCGTGCTTTTTTCGGTCTTGGCTCTTCTGGCCGCTTCCATTGGGATGATTGGGCCTTGGTTTCTACGTCATAACCATATACCCACGTTTAATCACCAGTTATGAACCTTTTGAGCAAATCTGGATCGTCGTTGACGTCATTCAACAACTCCTGAGCGATACTAATGCGACATTACTTTTGTTCAAAATTTAGCAATTTCGGAACAAACTTCGCTGCCACACGTTTCATGCCCAAAACATCCGAGAAAATTGCATGGAATGAGTCGATTGATATGCCAACATCCTCTGCAACTTCCCTAATAGTGATTTGACGATTTTCCAAAACCATTTTCTTCACTGTTTCGATGTTTTCTTCGTTTGTTGACGTGGTTGCAACTCCAGGATGCTCATCGTCATTAACATCTTCTCGGCCTTCTGTAAAGCGCTTGTATCACTTATAAACACTTTTTTGAAATTAAGTAGACTCGCCGAATGCCACAGTCAACATTTTAAGTGCGTTGGAGCACTTTATTCCATTTTTAACGCAAAATTTAATACATATTCTTTGATCTATTTTTATCAAAATTAAAAAATCGAAGAACACGCAAACGTGACTAACCTTTCCAGTTGTCAAAAACAAACCACTAATCCAAAATGGCTGATAATGCTAACATATGATAAACATATGTCTACCAACATAAAAAAAAAATCGATAATGGAATGTACACAGCCTGCGAAAATTCAAAATTCACCTTTTCTTTTGAACACACCTCGTATAGTGCCGTTTTAGTGAAAAATAACCTCAAGTGCTGGTTGACGGCCTCCATGGTCGAGGGGTAAGGCTCTCTACTACGAATCTGAAGGTCGCGGGTTTAAATCACGGCGTGCGCAAGTAAATTTTATTTAATTAATTTGTGCTGTTTCACAATTATTTAATTTAAAAATAATATATATACTATATTTGTGCATGTCTCAGAGTGGAAGATGCTCTCAGTATCGCCCTGGTGAAAGACCACCATTCAGAATTGAAACGTTGCTTGAAATGGCTTTTAGCCGTGTTTAGTGAATAGCCAGGTATTTCCCCACCTTCCTCTTCCTCTTTTCCTTCCCCTCCCCAATACCTTCAGTCTCACAACATTACCCAATTGGGGATGCCATAGTCTCACTGTCTCCAGACGGTTGGGAGCAGTTGGGGCTCTTGTGCGGTATTCATATAAAAAAAAAGCTGGTATCAGTGCCCTGACAAATCGGCGCTCGGATCGGACTGATCCAATAAGGAACTCCAGTCCAATTTTTATTTTTTAATCAATAATGTCGTTCAAACTTAAATACCAGTATGTTTCGTTTTTTTTTCTAAAGCAAGTTTTCATAGTTAAACTAATTTTCAAAGTTTCAATTTTTCAAAGCTCGCCAAAATGCTCCAAATCTATGACCTGTCAGTTTTGATCAGTTTTGAGGTTAGAATGTCAAATTTCAAAACAAGAATAAGCTTCACCGTACATAATTTTACATTCTATTCATAGTAAACCATAACTAAACATAAGTAATAAAATTATGTACCCTTTTAGAAACTTTAACTCAAAGAATAATAATAGTATTGAGCATTAACATTACCGTAATATCCATATTGATAATTGCTTTGCTCATGAATAGTCTTTCATTAATAATAGTTTTTTTTAATATAAAACAACAATTATACAGCTTAAATTCACCAAAATTAGGTTTAAATTTCACCAAAACTATAAAAATACATATTTAAAATACAAAACAAAATTGAAAAATAAAAATTTCCATACTAATCCAAAAACAGAATGCGCACGTGATGTCAGATCTTCCAAATGTAATGGTACCAACATAACAAGTTGTTTCGATGAGATGATTTTTCATTCATTTTTAAATAACAATTTCTAATTTCTACATATAATATATAATAAAAGTTATATATTCAGAATCGGCGTTTGCTGATCTATATGAATATATATTTTTACAGCCATTATCTTTTTCACTGAATAAGGACTTATTGCGTGAACATAGTATAAAGTCCATATGATTCCAGTGGGCAGATGGAGCGGCGTTACCCCGATGGCTCGGTGGAGAGTGTGCTGAGCGACGGAGCCTCGCGCTGGGGGGGTCCAGGAGGGGCACAGGAGTGGCGCTTCCCTGACGGGACGGTAATGGCTGTCAGCGCACAGGGCGAGCGTACACTTCGCTTCCCCAATGGGCAGATCGAGGTGCACACTAAGGACCACAAGGTAGGCTGCTGCAGTGCTTTGTGGAGAGCTTACAAATAAAAATTCTTCAAATAAACTGCATTAATTTTATCTTAGCCCGCTCCCTCACGGGTCGTTATGAAATCAACATATGAAACGTATTCTTACCACACCCGGTTTATGTTGATTCCTTACCGATCCGCGAGGGAGCGGTCTTATACAGAATTATTTTGATTAACATTGGAGTAATTGAAGATGAAAATTTAACGTATGATCCAAAGGGGTCTCTAGGGTCCCCCATTAAATCTTCAAGTGACCGTCACTATTAATATTCCTTTTCCCCTTTTCAGTAATACTAAGTTATTATAGTTACTACTGTTTTAACCGAACATCGGTTATCGAACATAAAACTATAACATAAAATATTCATGAGCAGATACTATAATATAACAATTTAGAAACTAAGGGTGTAAATAATCAAATATCACATAGGTACAAATAACAACAGAGCAAGAGAAAATTATATGACATTATATAAACGGTTTTTCACTGGATACTAAGGGAATTAAATAACAAGGGGAGAAAACCGCAACTAAATAAGCTATGGAGGATTAAAAGAAAAAACGTCCTGATATTTGGGGGAAGCTTATTCCAGATGACCGGGCCGGATATACGAAAAGCGCGATCATAGTACACGGGTTTATTTGACCGTGAGGGTTCAACTAATCGGTTAGCAGCATTCAAATCTGCTGACCTTAAAGAAAGCTGTCTATCACCTGGGTTTTGTCAGACACATAGTTCAGATATACCAGGGGTGTTAGTTGAAGTTTGCCGGTTTTTTCAATAAAGAAAACGCTTAATTCTCAAGGGAAGCTCAAAATTTTTTTATTTAAAGTATTGACCATCGGATTTTATACATTTTGCCCATCTTTGAGGCAAATCATGGACACCATTCCAAAAAAAAAATTTCTCTTTCGAGGCAAACCATTCGACGAGCCATTTTTCGACTTTTTCAAAATTGGCGAAGCGCTGCTCTGCGAGTGAGTGTCCCATCGATGCGAAAAAGTGATAGTCGGACGGGGAAAGGTCTGGAGAGTACGGCGGGTGCGAAAATATTTCCCAATTAAATGCTTTGAGAGTGTTCTTCACTACTTTAACTGTATGAAGCGGTTTGGCGGTTTTTTCGATTTGTCTCTCGTTCATTTGGTGTGGTACCCATTTTCCATACTTTTGGATGTTTCCCATGGCTTTTAAACGTTGGCAAATTGCTCCTCGGGTCACATTAAGTGTTTGGGCCAATTGTTGTTGCGATTGGGTTGGGTCTTCATCCAATAACGCCTGCAATTCCTCGTCTACGAACTTTTTCGTGGCACCAGGATGTTCATTGTCTGTTAAATCTAAATCTCCACTTTTAAATTAATGAAACCATGTCTCACATGTTAAAATCACTGGAGCATGTTCACCATAAGTTTCTACCAGCAACCGATGAGCTTCAACTGCTTTTTTCTTTTGATGAAATAAGAAAAGCAACGAATGCCATAAATGCGATTTACTTGGAACGAAACTCGACATATTCACTGAGGTAACCAACTATGACACTATTATTTTGGCAGAATGTAACTTGTGTATTTTTGAAGGTTAATGTCCATAGAAAAATATGACATAGATGCCAAATCATAGAAATGTATACATATCTCTAGCGACATCTGTGAGTAAAACCGGCAAACTTCAACTAACACCCCTGGTATAGGCTGGTGCCTTTCCCTGGAGTGCTTTGAAGGTTGTTAAGCAAATCTTGAATTCTATTCTTTCAGGGCATCGAAGCCAATGAAGGCGATCCCTTAGAAGTGGAGTTATGTGGCAATATTTAGGCTCTCTATATATCATTCTCGCCGCAGCATTGAAGACAGATTGGATCCTGTTGAGTTGTTTCTGGGCATATTATGCACTATTACAGTAGTCCATACGTGAGACAACAAAAGAATTTATTAGTGTTTTAGCTGCATCAGAGGGAAGGCATCTACTGATTGATTTTATCTGCCTAAGATGGAAAAAGCCAGAACTTATAGCCTTTGAGATTTGCGACTCAAGAGATAGACAACTGTCGACAGTGAAACCAAGAAATTTAATTTCTTTGGAAGGAATGATATCAGTGCCCTGAATTTGAATGAAATCAAGAAGGTCCTGCCTTCCGGGAGAAGATATCCAAATGAACTCTGTTTTGGTAGGGTTAAGTTTGATTTTATTAACGGACATCCAACTTGATACGGTGTCAATAAAGTCAACTAGTCAGTCGATGTATGTGATCTAAAAAACAACTTAGATATTGGACATAACTCTCATTTGGGGTAAGGTTCATCGACTAGGAATCCGGAGGTCGCAGGTGCAAATCACGGCATGCGCAAATAATTTTAATTGAATTAAATTGTGTTATTTCACATTTAATTAATATAAAATAATATATATTATAGTATACTTGCGGCATGTTACAGAGTGGTAGATACTCTCAGTATCGCCCTGGGGAAAGGCCACTATTCGGAATCGAAACGTTGCTTGAATGACTTTAGCCTTGTTTGATGACTAGATCTGAATAGCCGAGTACTTGCCCACCTTCCTCTCTCCTATCTCCTATCTTTTTCCCCTCCCCATACCCTTTAGCCTCACAACATACCCCAATTACGAATGCCATAGTCTCATTGGCTCTGGTTAGCAAGAGGACTCTCATGTCGTATTCAAATTTCCTCTTCGGAATGAGGGATTTAGGAATTCAGTTAGGCATTTGTGTGTCTCTGTCTAATATTGTAGGGTGTGGGAAGGGAGGGCGGATATCTTGACCTATACCGTTGTAGAAGTTAGCAGTATGATTATGATGTCCGTTCAGTCTGGAGGCAGCAGGACATTGTAAAAAGGCTCGTGAAACCGAAAAAAAAATTAGTTTTGCAAGTCAATATATTTGCATCAGCCAGTGCAAACTTGCCGCCGAAATGTATTATTTTATACAAGTAAGGTACCTACGTGTAATTGAACCCTTTATTTGTTTTTTTGCACTTTGCTTCATCACTGAAAACAATAATAATATAATGTATTGAACTGTTTGGAATGTTCCTAGGCTCAGTTTCATAAAATGTTAGAACAGAGTTCACAGTCTTGGCAAGTAAGTATTGATAAATTCTGCATTGGCTTTACGACGAAACAACCCGACCTGAGCTATTTAGCATAGACTTTGGCAGTGATGTGATGAATCGGGAAATTTCCCTTTGAATTTTTCACGAGTGAATTCTGAACCCAACAAAAATGTTATTAGTTTATAAAGTCATCTGTAGCAAAGTTCTCTGTTAGTCCCCATTCCAAGTAGTATTTATTATCCAAGCATCATTATAACTTGAATACAAATCTATTCTAAAAGATATACTTATTTGACTTATTGAGGTACTTTCACCAAAACAAAACATTTGAATTACTAACCAATACACACCCAATAAACAAAAACTGCATTTGGACAAAGATTTTTTTTTCTTCGTTTAATGGGGATTTGTACCCGCTACGCTATCAGGTTTTACTAGATGTACCCTTAGTTAAAGAAAAAAAAGTTTTTATTTTTATTAAAAAGCCTGTTTTACTACATGTTTAACCCTTAGTTAAAGAAAAAAAAGTTTTTATTTTTATTAAAAAGCCTGTTTTACTACATGTTTAACCCTTAGTTAAAGAAAAAAAAGTTTTTTTTTTATTAAAAAGCCTTTGTAATTTTTCCACTTATTTTCGACCGTATCGGTTTTACCCTATCACGGGCATCGTCTGACTGGTACAATTAAAACTAAACGATGTCAGGAGTGAGTCCCCCTGCTTTCTAATATTGTTTTTATTTATGACTTGAAATTTGTTTTATTGCTGACAGTGCTGTTTTTATTATGTTTTTAAAAACTACTTTGGGGCTTGTTTATTATCCCCTGGAAGACGGATTACTTTGTGTGTTGTTTACTGAATTTATGGATTTAAAAAAAATTATATAGTCATTTGTGTCAGCTTTTATTTGAGCAGATGGTTGTCTGGTTTTTTTTTCCTGTGATATCCGTCTTGTTTGCTAAAATAATTTTATAGCAGTTTTTGTCCTGTAATTACATGAACTACGGGTAACCGGGTACATTTTAATGGGTCTTTAAAATATTTTATTATGTTATAATAGGTACACATCAGGGTAATATCCTTCATAGAGTTCGCCTTGGATGTCTGCGACAAAATTCCCAGTTACACTTTACCTGTATTTTACTATGTGTTTCCTATTTACATTCATGTGTTAGATATTATTAATGCATACGAGTAAGGTTACACTATAATGGAAATATTAGAGGAGAGTCAGCCCTTTTCTCTAATTGATTATTCATTACGTACTTTTCTTCTACTTTGCTTATCAGTCTATTAATTTCTAATGATTCTTATTTATCTAATTTTTTACCCTTATCGGGTCCGGTCCGAAACTGGTCCAGTCGAAAATAAATAAGTGGATAAAAGTTACAAAGGTTTTTTAATCAAAAAAATTAATTTTGAAATTATTAACCATATGTTATTGTAATTCCAGAGACGGGAGTTCCCGGATGGCACGGTGAAGGTGGTGTACAGCGACGGCACAGCGGAAACACGCTACGCCAACGGGCGCGTGCGCGTTAAGGACAAGGCAGGCCGCCTCCTGTTGGACTCCAGCGGCTCGAGGTAGCGGCCCCTCACCGCTGTTTACGTTCAAACTGTGATCGTTGCTCATGACTGTCAAACAAGATGCAACTCGGCAACTGTAAATTTCATTGAATATCCTTTGTCCATACTGTGATGTTGTAGTACTTGGAAACATTTATTTCATGTATTATCCTGTGCATATTATATTGTAAATGTTGAATAAAACTTTTAAGATGATCTCATGGTTTAGTTATGCCTAATTAACATATTTTTTATTTTTTTATTTGCATTTTACTAAAAAAAATACAATGCAAAAGGTCCCGATAAACTACTTTTTTGTAGTTTGTCTAATGGGAGCTTCTTATTCAAATCTCAAAATTTATGGTTAAGGTTACAAAATATATATATATAAATATATCTATATAAAATAAACATAAAACATGTTTTATTTTTTTTTATATGAATACCGCACAAGAGTCCCAACTGTTACCAACCGTCTGGAGCCAATGAGACTATGGCAACCCCAGTTAGGGAATGTTGTGAGGCTGAAGGTATTGGGGAGGGGAAGGAGAAGAGGAAGAGGAAGGTGGGGAAATACCTGGCTATTCACTAAACACGGCTAAAAGCCATTTCAAGCAACGTTTCAATTCTGAATGGTGGTCTTTCACCTGGGCGATACTGAGAGTATCTTCCACTCTGAAATGATTTATCCCGAAAAATGTGTCATACGGGATTCAAAATCGACAAAAACGGAAGAAAGTTCGAAAAAAAAAAAAAAAATTTATCTCGACTACAAATCCGGAAGTTGTGGGTTCAAATCCCAGCGTGCGCATGTAAATTTGATTTAATTAATCTGCGATGTTTTGCAATTAATTCGTTAAACATAATATATACAGTATATTTATGGTGCGTTCCAAAGTGAAAGATGCTTGAAATGGGTTTAGCCGTGCTAAGTGCTTAGATCTGAATAGCCCAGTACCTCCCCACCTTCCTCTTCCCCATCGCCTTCCCCTCCCCATAGCTTTTACCCTTACAACATACCCCAATAAGGGATGTCATTGTCCCACTGGCGTCGGACAGTTGGGACTCTTGTGCGGTATTCGCATAAAAAAATAGAGTGTCAGGAGAATTCATAATGCGAAAGTAAATTGCAGAAGAATTAATCAATCAATGCAAAAATTATGTGAAAAAAGGACCCACCATGAATAACATAATACCGACAGACTAATATATCAATATTAGGTAATATCACAAAAAAACGGGAATGATACAGAACTATTCCTCTTGCACTTTGTTACCATCTGGTTAGAATTTTTTGGATGCAATTTTAACCTTTAGTGCTTTGAATTATGTATGAAAGGGAAATTATAATCGCTCGCGGAAAAAACCTTATCTAGTTATAATTGGGCTCAAAAATGGCATGTGCGACATCAGAAGCAGTGGTACCAACAGAACATGGTGTTTTGATGGTACGGGTTTTAGTTCACTTTTATATAACGATTTATAAAATCTATGTATAATTATATACAATAAAAGTTATATATTCGGAATCGGCATTTGCTGATCTATACGAATACATATTTTTAAAGCCATTATATTTTTTCACTGGAATTCCTTATTGCACTGGCATTGCAATTTAAAGCATAATGCTTGAAAAAATATCCAAATTCGATAATTGAAAAAAATGTATACTACTGGTTTTAATTTGGCTACCATCGTATATTCTAAATATATCCAAATTCGATAATTGAAAAAAATGTATACTACTGGTTTTAATTTGGCTACCATCGTATATTCTAAATATAAACAAATTCGAATGTTTTGTTTCAATCACTCAATTTTGAATGAATATAAACAAGAAATTAAGTGCGTACCTCTCTATCTATATCTATATCTATATATATCTATATCTCTATCTATATCTATATATATCTATATCTCTATCTATATCTATATCTATATATATCTATATCTCTATCTATAATAGTATTATGTAAATTTATGAATTTCTTCTGCAGGCAATTAAAAAAAAATAAAAGGGATGACACAATTGAAATTAAACAACATCATTTCCTTAGTGCGTTCATCCGGTCGTGAACTTATAAAAAATACATAGGTATATTGTTTATACACATCCTTTATAATAATATTAAATAGTGATAAGAAAACTTTGAAAAATAAATACTTACAAAATAAAATAAAAAAACTGCATCAAAAGAATCAATCGAATTATGATTAAATTTAAGGAATAATAATAAAAAATATTTTTTTTTTTAAAAAAAGAAATACAAATATTCCCTGGTTACGAATAACCTGACAATATTTGAAAATCTTCTACTACCATCACACAGTAAGCGGAAGATGCTGCTTGTGTCGTAAATGGAGGACTTAGCCAGCTGAGGAATTGAACTCACGACGCTTGGGTGAGACCCAAACGCAATGCCAACTGAGCCACTGACCGGTCCAAACAAAGTGTGAACAAATTATCATGTTTTATCATTTAGGAATAAAAAAATAAAATATCGTAGGTAGGTACCTACCTAATAACTCATGATTTTAATTTAGGGAATAATTAAGAAAAATAAATTCAAGTATCGATTTACATTGGGAAAAAAAATAAATTTTAATCACCTCCGTTGAGTGTAACGGGCAAAACGCTTGCCTACATGAATTTTTCACGCATTCCATATATTATGTTTTAGCTTATGTTAACCTCAAGATATGGGTTAAGTTAGTTAGGTTAGGTTAGGTTTGGTTGGTTTGCTTAAGATATGTTGGACTAGGTTAGGTTAGGTTCGGTCGGGTTGAATGAAATGTGCGGGTAACTTAAATTAAAAATAATATGTATTATGAAAATATTAAATCGTAGTTCTCAAATCATGATTTAAATTAGGTAATAATGAAGAAAAATTAATTCAAGTATCAATTTGCAAGCATAAAAATATTAATTTGTATTTAATAAACATTACACATTCCTCTTTCTCGTTTTCTTTCTGAAAAAAAAACAGTAAATTATGATGTCTATACAATATTATGCTCATGTAAACACTCCTTTAATTTTCTCGACCTTTCAGTCAAATGTTCTCAGCATGGCATTAATATGTACGAATTTTAGTTAGCAATGAACGTGTTAAAGTCGTCAACGTCTCCAGTACGCAAATAATAATAATAAAAACATTTATTTGAAACACACATTATTTTACAAAAAAAATTTAAGAAGGCTTTGACTGTCCAACTAGGAACAAATCCCGTTTTAGGACAGTCAAATTGATAAGTTTGGTTCATGTTAATTTAGATATACATGAGAGAATATAAAGGAATCGATAAAGTAAATTAAAAAAAAAAAAAAAATTGTTTTTGTTTTTAAAGTATGATATTCATTTTTTTTTAATTTAGTGTAGAATATTAATGAATTACATATGAGATGTAAAAGTGTAAAGTATGAAGAATAAAAGTTTAAAGTATAAGAGGCTAAAGTATGATATGCATTTTTTAAATTAGTGTAGAGTTATAATGAATTACAATTGAGATGTAAAAGTTTAAAGTATAAAAGATTAAAGTATGATATGCATTTTTTAAAATTTAGTATATAGTAGTAATGAATTACATATGAAGGTTTTATTAAAATTGTACATATCTATTAATGAGCATATGATCACTTTTGACCCTCCCTAAATCGAGAAGCCATACATTGATCAGTTTTCGCAGGACGTTTGTACTTTTTATTTTCCATGTATTGGGTATTATGTTGAACAATTTTGGTCCTAAGTATGAAAGTTGTCTTTGAGCAAGGGATGTCATGGTTTTTGTTGAAACTATTGGATTATTTCTCGAGTCTGGTGTTGTGGTAGTGATCGATAGATGGTTAGTGGTGACGTTGTTTATGTGTGTGTAATACAATTTTCCTGATATACAGTTGTCTGACATCAAGAACTTGCATTTCTTTGAATAATTCATCACTGGGGTACCTGAAGGGTTTTTTAAGGATGACTCTTATTAGGGATTTCTGTGCTTTTGCCAGGGGGTCCAAAATTGTTTTGGCACAACCGCCCCATCCTAAGGATGCATATTCAAGTAAAGAATTACACATGGCATAATATATTGATTTTAGATCTTCTACATATAGAATATTTCCAATAGTCATGAAAGGGTGAGTGAGTTTTCTGACTTTTGCGGCAGTTGACTTAACGTGTTCTTCCCATCTCAGGAATTTATTAATAATGATTTCTAAATATTTTAAACTATCCACGCATTCTAAGTTATTGCAAGTACAAGTATTTATTTCATTGCAAAGGTGAGCAGTAATGTATAGCACATCTTTGGGTTGCCCCGCTTGCGTTGCACTGAAACGTATAAATTTGGTTTTATCCGTATTGAGAGTAAGGAGGTTATTGTCCAACCATTGCATAACCTTGTTTATACCAATTTCTGCTTTACTATGAACTTCGTTCTAGCTTTTGCCTTCATAAATCAAGACTGTATCATCAGCAAAGGTGATGATGTGATCGGCAAGGTTACCGTTACATAGGTCATTAATGTAAATATTGAACAAAATAGGCCCTAAAGTACTTCCTTGTGGTACACCAAATACAATATTGGCTGGATCGCTTAGTGTCAAAAGCTTTAGCTAAATCCAGGAAGATCGCGATGCATTTAATTCCTCCGTCGATATTATTAATAAGTGGAACAAAGTACAAAGGTGTTTTAATTTCAATTCTAAGGAGATGATTTTCGTCAGTTTAGCAATAGCATTTGCGGTACCTAATCCTGGTTGAAAGCCATATTGTCTCTTAGAAAGTATGTTGTTATTATGTTCAAGGTAAATGGTGAGACGGTTCTTAACAATTTTTTCAATGATTTGCTGAGACCGAATTTAGCAGAGATATCGGCCGGTAGTTTTGAATCTGACTTATCTCAGTTTTTGTGAATCAATATAATAATTGAGTGTTTTAAATGATTAGGGAATATGCCCAATTGGAAGCTTAGATTAGAAATGAACGCAATCAGAGGTGCTATGAATGATTTTATTACTTTAAGGGGGAAGACTCAAATAAGGCGCTAAACGTCACTTCGCAGTATGCTAACGTAAGCAATACAACACATAATTTATCTGCAAATTCTTAACAGAAAGTTACGAAAGTGTCTAAGGTTTTCAGTGACGCAAATTCTTAAACTGTAATCTTTTACATTATATATGAAATATCTACTGTAATTTTAAGTAAAACGCTCGACAGTGCCTTCGCCGTTATGTTAACTGCACCCATTACAAACATATTTAATCAAAATCCTTCCACAATCTCAGAGTAAATAAGATCAAGAACCAAAAGCGTTTATTAAAAATAATTCAGTAAATCTAGATTTTCACTGTAATTCCCTCAAAGTTCAGGAATTTTAAAATTCAGTTCCGTCATACAAAAAACGTATGAAAATTTCTGGCCCGCGCGATTGTTGATAAAACGATTTATTTCGCCGGAGTAAATCAGTTGTGAGAAGTCCTTCAGAGCGAGCGGACGTCGATTTTAAATTCGATATTTCTGTCTGTTTTATGACGAATAGCTGGGAAGAGAGGTGTTAAACTGCCACCGGAATGTAAGAATTACGTATTTTCGATTTTTTTGTTGTAATCACATTTCTTTGCAACGTTCTTTAAGATGGTCCAAAAAGTGATTAATTTATTATACGGCACAATATAAAAGACCCGCGCACTGGAAAAAACTGACGGACGTGGTACAGATCTACAAGATTAGATTTTTGCAGGCGGTCATCAGCAAAACTAATGAATGAACGAATTATTTTTAAAATCTTAACATTTTTTGTGCCCATATAATTTACAATCTTGACGCCCCCGACTGCATATATAAGTATGCCGATTTGTGCCTATCAAAATCCATAGTTTTAGCGGCTATCTTGAATTTCTAGATATTCACACCCATTTGGTTAGAAAGCGGCCTAAGTCATGTTAGGGGGGTGCTGATGTCAAATTTAATGTCAACCTGAGTAATTTCGATGGTCATTTTTAATTTTGAGTTTTCTACCGATTTGGTTCAAAATCGGAATTAAAGTGTTTGGAAGTGAACTGAAATCAAATGCGAAGAATGATAACAAAGAATGTTTTTCTTCATTTCAAATTGTAGAATCTTTATCCTACTTTAAAAAATATTAATTAACCTTCACCGAAAAATTACCCCTTAATTAATAATTTTTAAAAAAATAGCTTTGTATATAATAATAAGTTTGTTTTTTTTATTTCCCGCTATTTTTTTTTAGTGTTTAACAATTTTGACAGTGAAGGGGTAATTTTTCGGTGAAGGTTAATTAATGTTTTTTAAAGCAGGCTAAAGATTCTACAATTTGAAATGAAGAAAAATATTCTATGTTATCATAATAACATACAATGTTTTTCTTTATTTAGAACACCTGTATTTCGGACGATATTAGGTCATTGGAGACCAATTTGTTTTCAAATTGTACCATCTTTAGTCTACTTTAAAAACAATAGATTAACCTTTACCGAAAAATTACTCTTTCACTGTCAAAATTGACCAAAACACTAACAAATAGCGAAGAATGATAACTTACAAAAGATTTGAATAATTTAGAACCGCTGTATCTCGGACATTATTAAGTCGTTAGAAACGTATTTGATTTCAAATTATAGCATATTTGGTCTACTTTGCTTGGGGGAGGGGCAAGGGGAAGATAGGAGACTTTTGTGAAAATACTCCTTGTTATAGGTATTATTCACCGGCAAAATATCAGTTTTTCTTATTGCCTTCATTGACTTGGTGAATTGTATACAAGCTTATTGTGTGCGTCTGGAGTGGGTTGTAAATCATCGTTATCTACCTATGTTATATTTTTACTGCTGTTTAGTATACAATATTGAAGGGCGTTTCTAAATCCCAAAAATTATCAAAAGACAAATAATTCTTATTCCCGATTAATAAACGGGATCTAATTCACATCCTCCATCTTGGTTCCCAATTCAAATGTAATAGTAGAATTACTTAACCATTAATAAAAACCAAAGCCACTAATAGAATAGCCATATAAAAAAGCATCCAATTCATTTCAACCACCTTGAATCCCCTAGTGGACAATCGAAAAACGGATTCCTTGATTCAAAATCCATGAAAATAATTCCCTGTGTCAAAAAGCTGTGCTTATAAGTATTTCTGAGCAGTTGGTCTACGTTACTCATTTCTATAATATTTCCGAAGCTAAAAAAAAAGATTATGCTGTGAAGAAACAAATATGTAAATAGTAACAAAACAAATCTTTTGTAAAAGGGAGGCACTTTGTATGGCTACTGACAATAATTAATATATTATATATAAATTGAAAAAAACATATTCTCATCATTTACCCAATCCTATTACCAACAGATGCTAAGTTAAGTCTGTCAAGCTTCTATTTATTTATTTTTATTCAGCGAATAAACGAAAAAATATAGAGCAAATGTTTTTTGTTTCGTATTGCATCAATACGCTGAACATTTTTTTTAATCCGCCGTGGTCTACATTATCCACATTTCCCCAATCCTGCTGCCGGATCGCGGTGGTCCGTGGTTTTAAGTTTGAGGCCTAAAATTCCTAACGGCGGTGAATACGCGGTCTTATACTGGACCCTTAAGCAGATTTGTTGAGACTTTATCTGGTCCAGAAGAATTTAATGTCTTTAGGCCATCTATTATTTTGAAGACTTCGTTTGTTGTTGTTTGGATATTGTCTATTTTATACTCGAGATTAGAGGTGATTAAGTTGGCGAGTTCGGTTTCAGTTTTATTACATTTTAAAATTTTTTTTTGCAAGTGTGGCTACCACTGATGTGTAATACTCATTAGCAAAATTCGCCATATTTTTGGAATTGGAAGAGTCAATGTTTTAATTTCGGAAGACTTACTGTTTTTTGTTTTACTAATATCACGAAATGCTTCCCTGTATTTTTTTGTAATGCGCTTGTACTGAAATATTATGTGGACACCTTTTCGCCTTTTCATGTTGGTTCCTTCTGTGGATAGATTTAACAAGGCCAGGAGAGATCCAGGGCGTGAGTTTAAACTGGCTGTTATGAGTTTCTTACTAGTATGTTTAGATATATATGAATATAGTTTACTAGTGAATTCCTTCATCGCAATGTTCGTGTCAATTTGGTCAAATACGTTTTTCCAGTTTTCTGAATGCAAGTCCTCAAGTAAATTAGTGTAGTTTATTCGGGGGACGTATTTAATTTTAGCAGTTGGGGGAGGTTTAACTTTGAGGCAGAGGGCTGTAGTATAGTGATCCGAAATCGATGTGTGAATAACAAATAAGTCATTGAAGTTAATATTTTTTACACTTATATGGTCTAAACAGGATTTAGTCACACCCTGTTCACGAGTAGCGGTGTTGATTGTCTGAATGAAGCCGTTTTCGGTAAGAAGACATAAATAATCATTTGATTGTTGGTGATATTGAGGAATAGTATTAATATTGAGATCGCCTATAATGATTTGACATGCAAATTTTTTAGAACTGTTGATGGTTGATTGAAGCGAATTCAAAAAAGTGTCGATGTTTTGAAAAGATGGTGAATATATATTGAATGTATATATATTGCGAAAACACATAAATAATTATTCAGTACAATTTTTAGGCAGTTTGCTTGAGATAATACAATTTTGTCGACTTGGGTTTGAATTCCGTCCCTTATGTAAACGACAATCCCGCTAGATTTATTAATATTTATAGTTGTGTGATATTTTGTGTGTTTATAATTTTAGAGGTATAATCTTTATGGATCCAACATTCCCATAATATTATGACATCGAAAGCATAAGTAAATTGATCAAGAAATATCAAGAAATCATCAATGTTTGATGAAATACTTCTGATATTTTGATGAATTCTTTTTAAATTATAAGAATTCCAACAATAATTATTTAAATTTTTAAGATCGTCTATCACATCCATGTTGCAAGTTATACCGGGATCATTATAAATATCACGTGGTAATTGGATCATAAAAATATTCAAACGAACGTTGACCCAATAAATGTTGCAGAATTTGTGGATTCACTTCCAAAGTAAGTATAGTACAGTATACAGCAATATATATAAAAACAAATATAATCATAGCGGTATATAAATAACAAAGCGGTATCATCAGCAAACATAGAAAACTCTGTGCCAGCAATAATTGGAATTTGTTTATTTAAATAAGGAAAGGAGAGACCTAAGAATACTTCCCTGTGGCACACCATTGCAAATAGGTCTCCATCTGGATTATATATCACATGCTGCATCAATGTTTGAAATTTGAACTTTCTGCTTACGACTTTTGAGATATGATTCAAACCATTTTGAGGCTAAACCTGTTATGCCAGTGTTTTCAAGTTTAAATAGAAGACGTTTATGATCAACATTACCGAATGCTTTTGAGAGGTAGAGAAAAACGCCTACTCTACACTAAATTAAAAAATGCATATCATACTTTAAACTTTTATATCTCATATGTAATTCATTATTACTCTACAATACAGAACAAAAAATAAAAAAATGCAACATACTTTTATATTCTCTCATGTATATGTATATTAATATGAACTAAACTTATCAATTTGACTGTCCTAAAACGGGATTTGTTCCTAGGTGGACAGTCAAAGCCTTCTTAAATATTTCTGTAAAATAATGGTGTTTCAAAAAAATATTATTATTATTGGTTTTTTGCTAACATTAATACTTTTCAAAATGTTGTGGAACGTCCATTACGAAATTCAAATTGTTGTGGACATATTATCCCAAAGTTTTCGAGGAAGTTATAAATGTGATTGTACTTGACTCTTCCAAATATTTTTGTTAAATTAGACAACTTAGGGATATCGGTCGATAATTTGTGATTTCCTGTTTAGGACCCTTTTTATATAGCGGCACAATGATAAATTGTTTTAAATATTTTGGGAAGGTTTCATATTCATAAGATTTTTATAGGGATTAATTTGTGATTTCCTGTTTAGGACCCTTTTTATATAGAGGCTCTATAATAAATTGTTTTAAATATTTTGCGAAGGTTTCATATTCATAAAATTTTTATAGGGATTAATTTGTGATTTCCTGTTTAGGACCCTTTTTATATAGAGGCTCTATAATAAATTGTTTTAAATATTTTGGGAAGGTTTCATATTCATAAGATTTTTATGGGGATATCGGTACCGACACTTTTCTATTCAGCTCATTTTTCAATTTTACAATAATTTGGACAATTTCCTTCTTGCTTACAAGCGTTATAAAAAAATTTTGGAGGATGTTTATTTGTTAAAAAATCGAACAACACACAAAAACGTGACTAACCTTTCCAGTTGTCAAAAACAAACCACTAATCCAAAATGGCTGATATTGCTAACATATGATAAACACGTGTACCAACATAACAAAAAAAAAATCGATAATCGAATGTACACAGCCCGCGAAAATTCAAAATTCACTTTTGCTTTTGAACAGACCTCGTATATTATAAATTATTTGAGTAAGACCCTATATAGTTGGGTAAGTCAAATCCGAAAGCGATGAAGTGAAAGATGATTTTTGGAGTGGTGTGATCGATGTGATGAGATTAAAAAAATCAAAGAAAGGATTATAATAGTAGGGGATTTGAATGGGTGGGTGGGAGTTAGAAGGGATGGTTTTGAGTCAGCATTAGGTTTATTTGGGGATAAAAGAACGAATGACAATGGAAACAAAATGCTTGTATGTTTAGAGTGGAACCTGCTT